>BMAW01068961.1:41071-119423 GCA_019974015.1 Nephila pilipes | reverse complement strand
CACACATATATTGAAAAAATGCAAATAGACAAAAGTACTTTAAACTAAACAAAATATAATCAAACTCTAAATTTAGTATTGCATAGTTATAATATAAAAATACAAAGAAAATATAAATATACCCCTACCAAAATTAAAAAGTTTTTAAAATTATATTTAAAGACTACTTAAGCCTAAAGATTTAAGTAATAAAATATGCGGATTTTAAAAGAAAACAAATTATGATAAAAAATAAAAAAGCACATAAAGAGACAGGAAAGAAAATTGAAGTCCCTTAAAAATAATACCAAATTTAAATAATGCTATTCAATACTGCGAAAGACTTCGGACTTCGGTGTAGAAATAGGATATATATATATATATATATATATATATATATATATATATATATATATACATATACATATATTTGAGGAGGAGGAAAATGTCTTAACATATTCTTTTCAACATACTTTTTCTTTTAACTTAATTTAGAATTAACGTACAACCAATTAGTTCCAACAATTCCATTCCCGAACAATTACTATGGCTTTGGCTTTATTCTATAATGTTCTAAACATAAATCACGTGATTTTAATATAAAGACTCCGGTTTGCATTGCCACGTTCTCTTTTTCTTCTTGTTTTTTGCTGGATAATACGCACTCTGTTTTCGGATTCTATTTTCCCAGCTACTTTGATATTAAATAGCTTTAATGTCCCCGTTATGAGAATAAAGAAGATGCTCACAACAGAAATAAATTATTATTTTGACAAGAGACTGCTATTTTATGTCTACATATATGCTTAATCCGAACGGAGTCGCGAATTTTTTATCATATATGTAATCAATGATCAAATGTTTTTATAAAACGTTTGATGAATACAAATTTCAAATATTACATCTACTTGTCAATATTTCTTTCATTTTTAATATTTAAGATAATTTAAGAGATTTCTAAGGGTTTATCCACTTACTCGTATATGAGATCCATTATATGAGGTCTCTTTTCACTTAAACGCCTATATTCTTTTTAATTAAGTCTGAGATGGTGTCAGATTTCAAAAATTTCAAATTTAAATTTAATTTGATTTTAATATTCCATATAAGTAGGAAAAAGTATTTTCGAAAATTCAAATAGGCTCTATGATATTTTGGGGTTTAATATGAATGTCTCGTATTTATCAAATTTTGACTATTTAATATGGAAATAATGCAATACAAAAAAAAAAAAAAAAACATATTTTATATTTAAATTCTTCAGTTTATCTCTGAATAAATATTCATACCTCTTTCTCTCTGATGTGTCTCGAATATTAAAAACGCCTTACAACATCTGTTGATAATTGAGATGCTGATCTCACTTATCTTTCATTATTTTTAGACGGTGAAGCAGCATCATTTCTACGTCCGACACATTCTTGTTTCCAATATCAATTAAAAACTAGGTGATTTCTTAATATTTCATCAGTTATAAATTTGTGAATAGTATTAAGATATATATTTTTATTGTTTGAAAAAATAGTTAAATTTTCTAATGATGATATATTAAACATATAATATCGTAGATTATCCATTCTCATTTAACAGAATTCAGACTCCTGATTCATTACCTCTCAATACTAGATAGAATTTTCTTCAGAAGCACTATCTTTAGAGGTTTTTAACGAATACGAAAGTCATCTTAATATAATTACAGTAGTTTTCTGATTCAATTTGCAATCTATTTCATTAGGAATTCTCGGAAGAAAGTAAGGAAAAAAGAGTGGAATAAACATTGTCTAGTCTGATTACGACCATCAATAAATCCAAAATAAATTGAATCGGAAATCTCTATTTCCGATGTATAATAACTCTGGTAGAAAACGAGTTTTTTGAACATGGGTTTTCTTTCAAACCTCACAATTTGCGTTAGATAATTTTTCATACCTTTAATTTTCAGTGACATTCGCCTGTCTTGGAGATTAGGTGCAATGTTACGAATATGAGTTTATGCTGCCCTTCAACGATTCTCTTTAAAGGAAAAGATGGATTTACAGAGATGTCACCAGTTAACAAAAGAGAGTTAAAGCAATGACCCCTTCCCCTTGGCGACTTGGCGAGAAACTTTGCGTCAATTTAATTCTTTAACTAATTAGTATTAATAAATTAATTTCCATTAATTATAAGTAAATTATCGTATTGTCAACCATAACTACCATGTATAGAAAATTTCAGCTCAATTTAGCGCTTTAAAATGTGAGAAAAAATCTTTTAAAGCTTTGATCCAGACATAGTTACAATGTGAGTACAAAAAAACCCATTAAAAACATTTGAAACAAATACACATTTGGAGAAAAATCGTATTACCAAATTAATTTTTTGTTACATTACAACAATAATTTTCTGAGTATTTCTTAACACACAATTAATGGTAGTCTTAATTTTTCGTTATTAAAAAGTTTTATAGAAAGAAATGCAACCAAACCCGTTAACCAACGAGTCTAGTTTCCTTGTGGTTTTACCAAGAGACCCTTTTTATAAAATTCATATTAATCCTTTTTCAGATGATGTCAGGATTTTCTGCTAAGTGCCGATGTTAATACTTTTCGTTTCTTTCCACTATAAATATCGTAGAAAAATCATGTGAAATAATTCCAATTTGCAAAAATATACTTTTATTGCAAAGAAGAGCAATTAGAAATATAAGAAATAAATAGGTGAAATAGATCTTGCACACCTTAAAACGAGCAAAGAAAAAAATTCAAGGGTAGAGTAGTAACCTTTCATGGATATCAGATCCCGGAAGTCGCCTTATGTAGACAGTGATTTTCAATGCAAACTGTACTCTTCATCATAAAAGAGAGAAGATAAAAATCCGACACACTAACTGTAAAAAAAAAACCCAAAAAATTTCTCGTGGAAGTTAGGGATTCAGAGACGGTCGAACATTTTAGTACCCTTTTTATGAATCTTTTTTCGAATTGGATGTTTGGATAGGATTTGAATAATCAGTTCTAGGAAGGTGAAACGTACCAGTTTGGACTTTTCTTGTTGGAGATTGTTTTCAAGATCTCGTGGTAAATAAGATTAGTTGAACGCTCAACTATTTTTATTCGTCAATTTTTAAGAGTTGCAATGATTTTTTTCTTATACAATTTATCTCGGCAGAAATTAAAAATAATGCTATAAAAGTGTAAACATAAATCAGAAAATTCACATCGGTGTTGGAACTTATTGCTCAATTTATATTAATGGAGTAGCTCGTTTTTTATTTATATCACGGTTTAGTAATCATGGACCCAGTACAAAAACACTCATCAACAATCTATATTTAAATATTGTCTTTGAGAGTTATAAAAAAATTTATTAAAGCTTGAACAGATTAACAGCACAATCTGAAAATACTGCACTTATATAGAATAGCGACTCAGTAACAAAACAGCACTTGAAGTTATAGTCACAGTACATTTGTTCAGATCACCAGCTTACTCATTCGCATTACGGACAAATCTCAGAAATAATACTTTGAACGAACTCCGACAGCTTCAGGTAGTCCCGACAGATTCCCTGGAGATGCAGACCAATTCACTCGTCTTCGTTACCGATAGATTATTTGGCACATTCATTCAACTAATGCCAACCATCTCATCCGGGTTCGCATCTTTCCCTATTTATAGCTTTTTGGGACTGGTGTGACGTACGGAAAATTTAGGAAAAGTCCATTCTTTTGCCCTGATCGATAAGATTCCAGTCTTTCCCGCAAGATTCGTTCTGTCGTTCAAATCATCAAGTTTCTCGCCAAGTCGCCAAATCCATCACTGATTAAGTTGAGTCTTTGAAGCTTTGCATTTGATAAAATCTCTCAAAATGTCAATTTTCCCTCATAATTGTTTTGTTATAGTTTCCCTCATAATTATTATTTCAGATTCGTAACAAAATTTTGTGGTATCATTACTATTTCGTCGTCAATGTCTTCCTCTACCCTAGGAGATGGATTTTCCCGGTGGACGAAGTCAGTTGACCTTGAGAGACAGGGGTGATTCGAATCCTCAATCTATCTATCCAGTGAAAATTCATCCTGATATCTTTTGTAGTGCTTTTAACAAAAAGACTCTCTATGGTTAAGGTATTTTTGATTTTTGTCTTCACTGTTGAAGAGCTCCGCCGCATTATAGTAAATGCTTTCCATATATCATGAATTTTTTAATTCATTTCTCACCAATTTACAATTATTTGATTACTCCAAGAAGTAAGTTTCTCAGAGGACGTAGAGAGACATATTACATATTTATCTGGACACATTTATTGAAACAGATACACCTACCTTTTAGCTACCTCTCAACATAAGAACCATCGGAATAGAAGCAAGTGTCATACCATGAGAACAATTTCTGCATACAGATGTTGTAAAAAGTCCGTTGCCTATTCTGATTGTTCAGTCTTAAGTTTTACAGCAATTTTGTAGTAATTGTCGTACTTAATTGTCAGTGATCATATTTGTGTCCATGATTAGGAAGTCGATGAGCAGAGATCCGGTGATCCCCTAACACCTCGCCGACACAATTTACTAGACAATGGGTATGCGAGTACGGCCAAAGTCTTTGGTTCCATAGGCATTCAGAGCATCCACTATCCACATAGGGACGCAAAAGCGAATGTAATTTGTTACTGTACCTCACTGAGAACTTACAACTGGCCTGTTAGATCAGGTAGTGGAGTTCTTCCACATCTATCCACAAAAATTCGTCTGCAATAAATTGGTCTCCCTCGTAATTTTCAACCGCCTCAAGAGACAAGGATGATAGCTGAGCTGACACTTCTCTCTCCAATCTTTCACACTGCACCAATGGGGGAGGGAGGGAGGATTTGAGACTTCGACCAGATTTAACGTGCAACAGCCCCAACACAAAGGGTCTTTAATGGCATCAGGGCTTCAGCCCACTACTCGACGTGTTTCAAATCTTGTGATTTGCACAGATTCCCTTCAACAAAAATGAAAGACGTTGAATCACCTCAATAACTATTTTTGATAGAAAATCCTTTTTGTTTAGTTGTCAAGAACGCTGCAAAAACTGTATGAGTTTTCTGAGGACCTATTGATCAGGAATTCGCCTCACCCTTGTCACCCAAGGACAACCGACTCATGTTCCAATGCGGGGTAAAAAATTCATGCCACAAATTTGGCGGAGAAACATCAACCGCTCAAATATTTACAAGATATAGTTTTTATTGCCCTTACATATAATATTTTAGGTGTTAGCTGCATGATAGAATATAATAGCAGTAACAGTGTCCTCAGATTCAACGTTATGGTTGAGCTTTTAGGAAATCTCTAGTATCCATTCTCTTCGAAATTTTTGTGTGCAATGAAATTTTGGCAGCGTCTCTTCAACAGCATGGAATACAATCTCTCCTGTTGGTTAGATAATTGAAGTTATTATTTCTGTTTCTGGTCATTGTGCCCCCCTTATAATTGGAAAAGGACGTACAGTATACTTATGATTCCCAAGATATCATACTTCTTTACAGTCAATTTTTTCATCAAAGTTCATGGGAAACAAATGTCGTTTGTCCTTTTACACGAGCTCAGCTGTACTCAAAGATAAACTTTTTATGGGCATCCAAGGATATTTTACGAACCTGTTGTGTGTGGTCACCGCATACTCCCAGAAAAAAAGTTTTTGTTAACTAAATCTTTGGGATTCCCCTTTGGCTCAGTTGTTAAGGGCCGAAACAAAGCCGGACGAGTTTTCTTCGGGACTAAGGATTGTGAATTCGAATCGCCCTGGTCTCTCAAGGTCGATAGACATCCTTTGCAGTAGGGTTAAACGGTCCTTGAAAGCTACAGTAGGATTAGCGGTGTGTGTGTTTGTGATGGTGAAGTTCACAAGGGTGCAAGAACAAAACAAGGTGTAACTGTGATCCAGACGCTTGTAAAAAATGGGGGAAAAGGAAGATATAAATTGATTGAAAAGAAGAAGGGTCAAACATTGAGACAGATCACTAGAGTATCCCGAGTGCGCGTAACCCTTATTTAATAGGTAAGCTCTCCAGTAAACCCAATAGGTAAGGAAAAAAAGATCATTTTGGTGCCTCGAGTGAGTGATGCCCGTATGTACCTGAAGTAGGTAAGCCCCTGAGGGCTTACGACGGTGTGGAGGTTCTTATATTGAAAGAGAGCTGAAAGATTTCCGTATTCCTTTCAATAAAAGTTTCCGTTTTGTGTTTCTTTTAGGTCTTTTAGAAACCTATTTTCTGCATGAATCGAATAATATTATCTTTTCGCTCTCTCTTTTACGAACTGCAAAGCTAAATTTCAGTATCTGCGAGAAGTAGATTTTTTTTTTTTTTTTTGGTTATTCTATCCCGACAAGTCTTTATAATAATCTGCCCGAGATTTCCTTATCATTTCAATGGAGGATAGTGCTAGTTTATTTATACTTGCTATTTATACTCTTCACATGAGGAGAAAGGGGAATAACCTCTGAGTTGTGAGAAGCCGACACATGCGATGCTTTAATAGAACTAAATCAATAACCGTCTCAGTCGCTCCTATTGTTCGAGACTTCATATCCCAGACTGTCACATTCATATTGACATTTTTATTATTTCCTTTTCCAACAGATGTGCTATGGAATAGTATTAATGCAGCTATTACTTATCTTGTTTTTGTATACTTTCTTACTTCTGAGAAAGTTAAATTGTGCACACAATCGCAAACATTGATATTATAAATAGTTCTGATCACTTAATCTTATAACAGATAATTTTGGTTAGTAAGACTGATTGGTTTTATTAACTTCGCTACTGAAAATCAACATGTTGGTTATTGACAACAGACCTCGTAATTTTGAAACTCTTTCAAGTGTCAAGGACGACACATGAAGTGACACCTCTCTCTTCTAATTTCCACACCACGCCAATTCAGTTAGTAACCGTAAAGAAATGAAACCACATAGTTTAACATTAGAGTAAATTAAAAAAAAAAAAAAAAAAATTAATATTTTTTTTTTTGTACGGTCTCCTTTATTTTTTGGAAAAAAAAAAAAAAATTGTGAAGATGATTATGCTTACAAAAGGTTGATTATCATAATCCATATCAATAGATGGAGAGTATGTGGTTCAATTATTACATTTAGTGAATAACCATAATAATAAAACCCTGGATTAAAGGAAGGAAAGTTAAAAAAGATTCATGCAGAAACTGAAGTAAAAAAAAGTTTTTTTATTGCTGAATTAAATTTTATTATCTTTCACAAATTAAGACATTTTTCAAAATAGTCTCCTAATAGCGAAGAATTCTCCGGACACATTGAACGCTATGCTGTATTTGCTTGAGTCCTCGAATGATTTGTCTCTGTTGCAATACATTCGACATTTTTTTTTCTATTTCCAGAACATAAAATGTTCAGCTTTGCGTCATATTACTTTTCTTTTTCAAACATACTATGAATTTGCGTTTTTCTTAATATTCAAAAGCCTCCTCTCAGTTGGATAATTTGAAATGATTTACAGTTACCTCATGTTTTTTTGGTGCGTACTTCTTTATGATGATGATAGTGAAGTTTTATTGACGCAAGAGCCAGATGTGGCCGTACTGCGGCAAACAAGTTAAATCTGTGATGTAGACATTAAAACATTGAAAAAAGATTGATAGACAAAAAGGTCATGTGAGAAAGTAAAGTCTATTGGCGCATGAGCCAAATATGGCTATGCTGCGCCAAACAAGAGTTAATTGTGGTCTAGACGAGAAGAAATTAAGGAAAAGACAAATTGGTTGACAAGAAGGAGGGTCGAAAATAGAGAAGGATCTCTAGAGTATCCCGGGGGCGCGTCACCCGTGTTTACCAAAGACAGTAAACCCCATGGGAAGGAAAAAGATCACTAGGTTGCCTCGAGGTCATGATGCCCGTACTTGCCTAAAGAAGGCAAGTCTCTGAGGTCCCCTGATATAATTCCCAGGGGCAGGGTGCCCGTCTATACTCCCAGACGCTGAGTTCCCATTTTAATCGCCTCTTACGACATGCATGAGCTACAGTGGGACTATTCTGTCATTCCCGGTCACCACACGGGTCACGTACTTCTTTATACAGAATCTAAGCATTAACTGCACCGACCTCCAACCCACAAAAAAAACACGGTTTGGCGACAATTTGCAACATTACTTAGCATTTTATCGTGTGGCCTTAACGAGATTGTTTACTGACGTCGCACTGAGAAACAACACGATGGCTATTGATGATAGATCTCGTAATTTTCAACCACGTTCAAGGGATTATGATGACACATGAGCTAGTACTTTCTCTCCAATTTTTCACACCGCATTAACGGAAGGACTTGGGACTTCGACTAAGTTTAATGTACATCATCCCCGCTATGTAGAGAATCTTTAAACGCATTTTTACTCGAATCCACGACTCGACGAAAACAACACCGACTGCAAGTCCGCGATATTGATCATTGGGTTACTTCGAGGACATTTAATTTTCATACGTACTTGTTTTACACTACAAAATAATTCATTTACATGTATATATAAAAAGTGGCAAATATATCTGCGTGTAGGAGCTTTCCAATTCCAATAGCGTTGGTAAATTAGCGTCCAAAGACCTTTCTTCTCAGAAAGACCTTTCAAACGTCATGAGTTAAGAATATCTAATGTTGATGTAAATGTTAAATGTTGATGAAACACAATTTTATTCGAAATCAAAGAAACTTTAATCTCGTCTCGAATTCTTCTGAATGATCACGGTAGCTCGGGGGTCATAATCACGAACCTACGGCGTTGTTTCTTCCTAGTCATTGGTTCGAGTCCTGATGTCATTTAAGACTCATTAAGTACCTGGTTGATGAATGTTAAAGCAGCTCCCCCTCCCCCGATAGCAGTGTGTGTAAATTTGGAGAGGGAGGTGTTGCTTTTAAGTGTGGCCCTCAGGGGTTTATTTTCTTTAGATAGATACGGGTATTATGACCCCGAGGCGTCCTAGTTATCTTCTCTTTCCCATGGGTTTTACAGTCAAAAATAGGTGTAGTGTCCCAGGTATACTCTCGATGATAAGATGGATCATCGACAGTATCCCTGGGATATCTCGATATCCCTCCATTACCTCTCGATAATGAAAAAATATCATCATTCATAAGTATGTCCATTGCATTTGTTTTCTTGTTTTAGAAGCCCTGACAAATATTGCTATTTGTAAAATTAAGAAATGTATTTTTACTTTATTTTCAAAGCCTTTTTTGAAGTGGTATTTCTAACCATTCTTCTTATCAATCCTTTGTCCCTTTCTTTCCTAGTTTTTCAAATGTCCAGACCTAAGTTACTCCTTGTTTGACGCAGTATAGCTATATCCAACTATAGCACCGTTAACTCTTTATGTTCCAAGGATACTTTGAATTATTACTTGAATTATATCAGTATTAAAGAGGTTACTGATATCGAATTATATCAGTAATCTCCATTACCTCAAGTTTGTTTCAGGATTAATGCTAAATACTTCCCTCTTTCATCGACATATGGCATTAGCAGTTCTATGCTGCTGAAATTAGTTGAGAAGGAATATTTCCCTGCTATGTGTCTCATTTTAGCTACTTTTTCGATATGTTTCGATATTATGTTTCTGCGGGAAAAAATCTCATCATTCATAAGTATGTCCATTGCATTTGTTTTCATGTTTTAGAAGCCCTGACAAATATTGTTATTTGTAAAATTAAGAAATGTATTTTTACTTTATTTTCAAAGCCTTTTTTGAAGTGGTATTCTTGGTTTAGTTTTTAGTTAACGTCGCACTAGAAGCAACACGAGGGCTATTGGCGACGGACCTCGTAATTTTGAACCACGGTCAAGTGACGAGGACGACACCTGAGCTGGCACCCCCCTCTCCTAACATCCACACCACGCCAACGGGAGGACTTTGGGCCCCGAACAGATTTAACGTGCATCAGCCCCGGCTACACGGCGGGTCTTTGGTGGCCAAGGATCGAACCCGCGACTGAACGAAAACCGCCAGCCGCTATCCACGACCTTGACCACTAGGCTACCGCGGCCCCGAAGTGGTATTCTTAAGTACTGTTACGACTAAGCATTATTTGCTAATGTATGTATTTTTAATTTACTTTTAAATATTTTCGGGTCTATGCAGCTGTTGTATATACACTTCTTAGCTTAAGAATCGAAGAATATTTATTTTACCTCCTATGGCTTTTAAAATAAATTTAAATCTTGAATTTTTTTTAATTTTTTATTAATGTATATTTTTCTTTCATGTGTATTGTAAAATAGTGAATGAGCATTTTGTGCTTGAATAAATTTATGGTTGTTTGAAAAACTTTATCAACCATTTGAATATTGCCTATCTAATTTCAGATATACTTATATCGCGCTGTCTAGTAACGGAAGAGATTAACTTCAGAGGCACTTAAGGCATTCTTTAAATATCTATCTTCGGACTTCAGTTGACTCACCTGTAGAAAGTTCATCTGATGAAGAAATGTTGATCAGTGATCTACCAGTAGTTTCGTCATCTGGTTTCCAGGATGCTGAAAATGTTGGCAACAATTCTGAAGAAGATCTGGAAAAGCCAAGTGACACAAGAGTATGGAAAAAAATAAATATGCTCGAATGGTATTCCAGTGTTTCCCCTGAATTCAAGATTTGTTGCACCACTTTTGCTCATTTGACTACACCTACCAGCTGGTGTCCCTTACCTACTTTTGTGGAAAATCGAAGAAGGTGTGAAATGTATATAAAAAATCTATACATAGTCGACCCCTCACAAAATGTGAAGTGTGCAATATATTTTTATGTTTGAATGAAAAAATAAATGTTTACGTTTTCATCGAGAATTGGTATACAGTGTGTTTCGAAACTCATGGGCAAATATTTAAGGAATGATAAAAAAATATCTAAATAAGCAATTATCACCTTCAATGCATAGATAGAGAGCAAGCGGTGAACCAATAAACCGCACTATAATGGAAAGAATAATTGTTGTCATATTTTGATTCTTGAATATACTGAAAATACAATACGTTTCCAGTATAATAATGCGTTTAATCTATGGTTGCATAGTAAAGCGAAGCCGTTATCTGGTGGCACCTAAATCGTTGTGGATGACGTCACTAAAATGTTGTGTATGCAACCCAGATCGCGTGGTTTCCTGAAGAACGTCGAATCCGAGGAAATTACAGCACTGATTTACTTATACACTGTTTTGGTGACGTCGTCCACCATAATATTACGACCGCTAGATAATGGCATCAATTTCTTAGGAAATCGTAGCTTTAATAGTATTTTTTCAATATATAAATATAATTTGGAGCTCTCAGTATTACAATTCGATGATTACATTTCACGGAAATTGTATTATATTAAACAAAACATAATGGGCAGATTACGATTAATGTTTCTTTTTTCAAATTCCTGTATCTAATTTGAGATTTTTGCGACTCCAAGATTTCTACTGGGAACCCATTTAGCGTTACCTTCCACATTTTAAGAAGCACTTTTTTAAGCAATCAATAGATTAATATAATAATAATTTCTTAAATAATTCTTTCTAACGTGTAATTTGTTGAAATTTAAAATTGAAAATGGAGAGTAAGCAAATGTGTGACAATTTTATTTTTATATATATCAAATCAAATAATGTATTAATATGTTTCTTTAGTTGATTAATGAATTGTTCTGCAATAAGTTCAATTTTACACGGCGAGTTATTAACAGATAATTCATTGTATAAGAAAAAAATAAACACGTAATTTCGAATTCTACAAGGGTGATCAATTTAAAAAAGTATCCGTTTGTTTTTTTGTATTATCCACATCTATAATATATGTAGCGAAACTTTCAACATTATTACTTAGTTAATATATCTATATTTAATGTGCGGGTATCGTATTTTTTTTTAAAATTTCTAAATACGAAAACTCGTTTTTTAAACATAAATTCGCGTGAACATCATTAGCTATTTTTAATCCTATTCTGCGTAAATGATTTGAGCAAATCGTATGCTTCTTTCAATATTTTTAGTTATTTTTTACTTTTTAAAGCTCATTTCGTGGCAACAATAAAAATCATCTGCATGAACTAATTCTTTGTTTTTAATGAATTCCGAAGTGTTCCTGGACATAATTCAAATTTTTATTGCTTCTCTAGAGATTCAGAGCAATTACTGCTAGTTTCAGCAACACCGAGTCGCTCCACACAGTAACAATAAAAGTGCTTAAGGGATTCTTTGATATGCGTTTGATTTCAATAAGCCCCTGTCCACCAAGGTCAACAGACCTCACCCCGTTAGATTTATTTTTCTGGATGGAGTTGGGTATCTTAAAGATAGCGTTTTCCAAAGAAGTCCTGCAAACATTGATGAATTAAAACAAATCACAGCTGAAGAAATCTCGTCAATAACACCAACAATGTTGCGAAGTGTGACAAAATATTTGGTTCGACGTGTTCATGTTTGCATCCAAAATGGTGGCAAACATTTTCAGCATTTGTTGTAAGAAATGATAATGTACAAAATTTGAATTAAATTTTGTTTCTCAGAATTAAATATATCATAGGATTAAGTAACATCGTGCGTATCCATTTCTCTTTTATCTCACAAATGATTTTGTAAAGGTTCAACAGTGTTGTAAATTGTCCTCCATACTTAAACGAGGCTCAAAAACAATTATACTTAAGTGTTAGAATAGTTGCCAAATCTGTCAGATTTAAGGATAATAATAATAAAAAAAATCATTGGGTACTCCCTTAAATTGATCACCCTGTATCATGATTTACTGTATATTTTCCCAGTTTTTTTTTTTTTAAAAAAAAAAAAAAAAAAAAATTAAATAGATGACATGCTTCGTCTTGTTTTATTTGGAAAAAAAAGTGAATTGGAAATAATTAAGTTCTTTTTTAATTAACATTAGATGATTTCTATATATTTTGTTATATCACCCACGATAAGTTATTTAAAATATAAATAATCATTAGGCATTGTTTTATTCTTTATATGTTAGTTTATTTAGTCAATAGACTCTTTATACTGGGTCCGGTACAGAAACTGCTCCACTACAAATAAAAACTCAGTTATCTGCTAAAAAGAAGCTTTCAACAATTTAAAACGTTCAGGCTCTCTTGAAAAATAAATTACTTCCTTAAGTAAATTTTTACATTGTGAATTACTGATAAAATACATTTGTAATTTATTGTTAAACTCATTTTAACAGTTTTTATAGAAAAAAATAGCACTGGAGACTAAATAAGTGACATCTTCGTCTTCTTCGTATTTAAAGTATAGTTGTTTAATTAGTATCGAACACTGAACTGATTTTTAATTTGAATAAATTCTTGTTTGTTATGATATGAAAAATAAATTTAATTAACTTTCATTTATTGAAATCCGACAACATATATTTTTGATAGATTAGTTGCAAGATATTATTTTCTCGAACAACCCAATCATTAATTAAACTGTAAAGAACAAGATGCGTTTTAACTGAATTCCAATAAGAAAACGGAAAAATGTTAAAACAAAGTTTCATTTTTTCTGCCTATCATTCAACATTATTGTAAGATTTCGGATACACTTAAAAGAAGAAAGGAGATAAATTATTCATTTACTTATAAAACTTTAATTAAAACACATTTATTTGAATTAGTGGAGAGAAAATAATCATAAAATTATTTCATTCGTAATTATGTCACTCAGAAATCCAGAAAGGTTTTAAAAGACTTCTAAAGTCTCGATTTAATGAAAAAAGTAATGTAACATTTCGCTAACAATAATTACTCTGACAATATTTTGAAAGAAAATTGTTTTTTCGTTTGAAGACAGACGATTGAAACTGATAATTATGCTGAATAAAAATAAAACAAATAAAGATGCGTATGTAATATATTTTGAGAAATTATTTACTCTGAATTTAGTAAAATAAAAAAGAACTTAGATAATAAACATATCTCATCAAATTTGAATAAAGATAACTAAAGAATTACGTAGTTCTTATTTAAATACTTTTCAATATTTATAAATCGACATTATAATTGAAAATTAACATCTAATATCACATTAATTGTATTGTATTCCAGTAGTACAAAATTGTAATATAACTGTTTTATCTGATTTATTGCTCGCAAATAGCAAGAATAAATCTAACATCTTAATATTAAGCAACAAATAAAAAACTCAGTAAAAATTAACAATATACTTTTTACAAAAAAGAATATAAAATTGAAAAATGTTTTTTTATAATCAAAAATTGAACAATTGTTTGCAAAGTGAATCATAAAGCTTTTTGGAATGAAAACAAAACAGATTATTGTTTATGAGTTGTATGAAAAATAACTAAAGCGTTATAAAAAAAACGTTTCAATTTCTACTGCATAATTAGAAAGAACTGAATTTTAATAATTTAATTGATATCTAATTGCCTTATGATCAGATGCTCCATATAAAGTACTGTGCATAAAAAAGTCAAATCTAAAAAAATCTTAACTTGAATATCGAACTTAATACCTTAAAAATAGTTATGAACCTAGTAACAAATTAGAAAATACTTTAGTTAAACTTTATTGTGTCATAAAACTAATAACATTTTTACTTTTTTTGCTATAGCATCGCAAATATAAAAGCTTTAAAATCGAACACAGAACATTTTCCTACCCTCTTTCTTTGGAAAATTATTTTTTGTTGAGATGTATACTTCAACTAGTTTTATCTTCTACTTTGTTTTATACATTTTATTTTTCAATCTCATTGTTATTTTGAGACTTTTACTATTCTATACCTTTTCTTTACCACATAAACATCATTTTTATGTCAAGTATTTACCTTCTTTACAAATGATTTCTTGAGAATATTTTTCAAAGAGAAAATTAAAATTTAGAAAGAATTTAAAAAGCTACACTAAAGATTTGTGACATGTATTTTATTCCATGAGAAACAGTTCTTTGTATGAGATAAAGAGAGAGAGAAAGATAGAGGAATAGTCGCTTAAAAGCGTTTCCTTTTTTTTTGTGTAAAAGTCCCAAAATCAGTTTTCGATAACATTAAAGAAAGAATAACTATTTTTTTCTGCCGACAGACGTAAAATAAACGTTTTAAGAAATAACACAAAGTTTTACTTCATCATTTGTAGTATTTTTGTACCTTTTATTTGTCTCTTTGTTTTTGATAGAGAACTCGGAAACAAAGATATTGTTTTTGAATCCATATATATTACAAATAAGGATAATACATAAAACATCACAGCTCATTTAGATATTTATTAATTTCCAATAAAAGCAGGACTTTTCAGATAGTTATAAATTTTTTCTTTCTTTGGAAAATGCGTTTAATTTTTTACTTGAAAAAATGCACCTTTAAGTTGCATATTTCTTACTAAACATTTAAATATTTTTAAATATTTACCAATAGATGATAACCCTAACATTTAAGACAGAAAAATACTGTAATGTTACCGTTAAGGGGACTCGAAACCTTTAGAAATTTAAAGTATTTCGGAATACGATTTGAAATTTGGTTGTCCACCGGACTGTGTTTTAAGTCCTAATTTATAATTAAAAATGAGGGGGCTGCAGTACAAGTCGATAAGGAAGACTGAGACTGAAGCAGCTGTGATATCGAACCTCTTTAGTGTTAGATTGGATGTGTTCCAGAAAACATTTATAGAGGACCTATACAGTCGTTCCAAATGTTGTATGAATTGTGAGGAGATTATATAAAAGCTAAATATCAAAAGTAAATTTACATATTTTTGATTACATTATCTTTGTGTACAATTAGTCCTATCAGTCCTAGAATTCTGGGAATAGAATGTGTTGAATGGATCCGATACATATATCCTTGACTTGATTCTGATACATATTTTTTTGTTGCAACACTAAAATGTTCCTTGAAAATATCTAAAGGAAGTACCCCATGATTTACTCCACGTCAAGTCTTTCAAGTTTATTCTCATTGCGTCCGCCAGGCAACTTGATATCCTTGTAACATCAATTGATCTTTCCAGTTACATGTAATAATCGTGGTTCTGAATTCGCGGTCCATGGAGGTCTGGTACTTCGTGAAGCTACTTCAAGTGGTGCTGGAAAAAAAATGGAGCCCATAATAAAAATTTCGAGAAAAAAAATCTGTTAAATAATTTTTCATCGGGGTTGTAATCAGCAAATTACAATTAAACACTTTTCAGTTCGTATATTTGTAGTATCGTAAACTTAATACAAGTCTAATTGCAAAAACAATGACACAATAACCAACGCCAAAGAAGTAGGCTCGTTAACCCATGCGAATTAAGGATAGCGCGTCACATGTGAGTAAGGTTTCCTTATCGGCTCCTGTGTCTGTAACATAACAACGTTTAGATTAGGAAACAAAGCTCTCTGCTTACAGAAGGAAGATATCTCTGAAACTCCAAGGAAAAAAAAACTATCTTCGCACGCATGCGTGTTAAAGTCTCTGCATTTGTGATGTTGAACTCTGAAGATGCTAGCGCCTGGTTGCAGATCTCAACCTCTCACTGAATCATTGTGCAAGTGTCCGGTAGGTTGCATATCATCATCAAGAGATTTTATAAGTTGAATGAAATTAATACAATTAGTGGTGCGTTTTTTTACAACTATCATAAAATGACTCGTAATTTAAATGAATGTATAATGTTTACAATAAATAAATGATTAGATTTTTGATTTCACGCACACACACACAATATATATATATATATATATATATATATATATATATATAGTGAAATTAAGACAAATAAAGATAAGAAACAAAGAAATAAAAATTATTTATAAATTATTAAGTAAATGTTGCATAAATTCAAGATCATTGGAATTATAAAAGAAAAAATAACTAAATAAATGTCTCATAATAAGAAATATAATATCAAATACAGAATAAAATATTATATGCTCTAGAGATAATTTTAGAAAAACCTACTTAAATTTAAAAATATAAATTTGAAAGAAAATAAAGCAAACAATAGAAGATGAAAAAATGGAAATGAATACAATGTAAGTTAATGGGAAAAACGAATAGAAAGTAAACAAATTCTGTCACAGATTTATTCCAGAATTATTAGTGGGCAAACTTTTCCTTTCAGCTTTTAATTCATAAAATCTAGTAGTAACTCCAAATTTAAATTAACCAAGGTTAGCAAAAAATATACAATATATATAACAGCAAATAAAAGATTACACAGTTATTTTTTTAAAAAACAAAAGTAGATTTCTCAAAAAGATAAAACAATTAAAACAACTAAAGCGACTTACATATTCAAGCCGATTAAATTCAATGTCGACTCCTCAGTCAAAGAAATTCCCATACTTAAACTTAGATATTTTGAAGAAATGGATTATTACTAGAAATATAAATATTACGTAGAATAAAGAAATATAAATATTAAAATCTAAAAAAAATCAATAAGTTAGGATTATAAATTTATTTTCGTTTCAGGATTACGCGATCATAAAAAATATCGGATATCTGAACCAGACCGAATTTTTAATAAGAAATCGTTCAAGTTTGGCCTCAATAATTATCAGGGAAGAGTCCAATCTAAAATACTCTGGAATTATTCTATCGTAAGAATTATGACGGAGAAAGATGTACTCTACATAAGAGAGAGAGAGAGAGCTGTTTAAGAATTTATTACGAAATTTAAAATTATTTTAAGAAAACTATGTTCTTAAATTATGATTATTGTTTGAATAAAAAAATAACTAAGCTGAAATAATATGACAGGTATTAAATAAACGAGTCTGGAATTTCCTGAATTTACTTGTATATATAACTTCTCCCTCTCAAATCGATTGTACCTTCATTTTTAAGACATGTCAACTGAAAATTATTTTAACTTTATTCGCGTCGTGTAAAGTAAGAGATCTAAAAAAAAGCAATTAATCGATATTTATATGAAATCTTATTTCTCGAAACTGTACGCTAATTTAGCTCTCCCTCCGCGACAAATGATTGGAAGAAAAGGAAGATAATGACATAATTGCGCTATCTTTCCGTCGTTTGATGATGGATTTCCAATAGTTAGAAAACAAGAATTGGAGATAATTAGACTTATTCCACCAATTAAGCTATTATGGCTACAATGGACATCTGTGTCTCATAAAATAGGTTTTGGCGATAGTCCAGAAAATGGCGTAATTTGAACCATTTTTTTTTCTTGTATCGCCTTTTATATAATTGCTAGAACGTTTATTTTTTTTGTATAACTTCTACAAACAAGCCGAACTCTGTGCATGTCTTTTTTTTGAAGAAGTTATTTACTTAAGTGAATCGATTCTTGGATTCCAAATTTCATTTTATTTTAGTATTAACGGTAGACGTGTGTTTGTAAAAATCAACATGTAATTGTTTGCTGCTAGTCTGCGTAGTATTTTCTTTTTGATTCTTTACTAAACTTAACTAAAACAAACACAAGCAATAGTCTGAAGAACTCAAAAGAATCCAGTTATGTTGATAACCAATTCGTTATCTTCGAAGTTATGATCATTTAATTTTTTTTTATCATTTACTTTATTTTTTCTGCTGTTTAACTGCCTTAACGCTTCTGAACTAATGTTTAGTTTATAAATTCAATCTATCTCTTACTTAGTGCTGGAGATATAAATTTAAGTCATTAACCCAGATCGAACCTTCCTACCTATGATCCGGAAACTCCTTAGGCTACGAACGGCTGATTCTGAAGTCTCCTTTTGATAATTTCAGTTCATTATCTCTATCTCCAAGTAACTCTAACTCCAGTGATTAAATTATTCGCTGCTAATAAATGTAATTTATTCAATCTATTTCACTACTTTTCACAATTTTAATCTTATTAACACGACTCTTTTTTCATTCATTGGGAAGAATTTTGAATTCGAACAAGATTAGAAACAAACCCAAAGAGCTAGTTGAAGGGAAAATCATGATAAAGTCCATTGTCACACTGTACTTTCACATTTTATTAGTCATAAAATTCAATTGTAAAGTAGAATTTGCATAGATATTAAAATATATAACAACGCTTATAATAAAAAATTAAGGTGTAATGGATTAATATTTTTCCAGTTTTACTTATAAATATATATTCAAAAATAAGAGAAAATAAAGCCAAACCAAACACTTCTTAATAAAAAAGGAATTTACTATTTTAAAACGTTTTTATGTTTTTAACTTGGTGTGTGTGTGTCATTAAATTTTAGATCGTTAATTTAACCAGCTTCCCATAAAGCTAGAGCACTGAAACTTTGGGAATCGTTCTTACTTGCCTAACAATGCAATATTTAGACATTTGCGACAAGTTTTAGCTAATATTATCTTTGATAAAGCAGTTTAGCCCAATCACTTGGCGCGATTTCAAAAATTGGCATCAAACTTAGCGATTTTTTTTTTTGGCTCACGGGGTAGCCACATTTGGCAAAATACTGTCAAATAATTCTTGTCGTCAAGGGTGGTTGGGTTAAATTGCATTCCAACAATTTGATTTACCGGATGAATTAATTAATTTTAATTAGTTTTAACGTTTTTATGTATTTCACTTGGTGTGTGTCTTTCTGTGTGTGTATCAGTGTGTCATCAAATTTTCTATCGTTAATTTAACCAACTTCCCATCAAGCTGGAGCTCTGAAATTTTGGAAATCATTCTTATTCACCTAACAATGCAATATTTAGACATTTGCGACCAGTTTTAACTAATATTTAAATAATTTTTTAGTAAACTTTGCCATCATATAAAAACGTTGATTTTTATCTCGAATTATTTTTTGTCTCTAACCCTTTATGCAATTTGCGTTTTATTTGGCTTATTTCTTGGCATGTTTCAGGTACAAAATGAGCCAAATAGTTCTAACATTAACGTAATTTTCCATTTTATTTCAAAACATTTTCATACAGATGGAGGGCTTGATGAATGTTAGTTTGTAACGAGTTCTTAAGTGTATTTCCATTTGAGTAACCTTCTGGGCTACGTTATTATCTTATATGAATTGAGAATCTCGATTAGTAATACTTTTTAAGAAGTGTAGTGAATAAAAAATCATTAGTTTTAGAGATTAGAGGTTTTAAAAATATTAGAAATAAGACGGGAAAGCGGAATTATCGAGATTGTTAAGCACACTTTATATAAGTGAGAACTAGTTTAAAATGATATTATAAGAGTGTGTATTGGAATTGGATCCAGTCACGAGAAGTCTACTGGAAGTGGATGATCAAGTTTACTTCAACTCTGCTATTCGTTACAATTAAGATATGTGGATTTCTCAAATTTAACTTTTGGTTAAGGATACAATTAAATAAATGTTCTACAGTAGTAACTTACTTTAATACCGCTTATAAATCTGAATAAAATTGATTGAACTTTTTGGAGGTAATTATTTTTGAGCGATTTTGTCTCGTAATATTAATAACGATGCCAGTTTGTTGCAAGTATTTCTTCTAAGAGATCCGAAAATGCTTATTTAAACATTTAAAAACATCTTATGTGTAGTGTTATTGCATCTAGAATTATAAGCGAAATATAGATATTATAAAATATATAATAACAATGTTTACTATGCGTGGTAAAATTTTGAACAGTTACAAAATGTTTTGGACTACTATGCCTTTCCTTTTCATTCGTACATCTAAGGCCTAGAGATTTTTTTTATCAGGTCTAAAAATGCATAATTTTTATTCATAAAATTATGAATACTTAGCTCGATTATTGGAAAAAGAATTCTTGCTATTACTTTTTCACGATGAAATGTTGTATAGAAAACTAGAACAAAAAGTAACAACAATGAAAAGAAAATGTAAATAGAAATCATTTAGAAATTGAGTACTCATTTAAATTTTATAAAGTTATTTATTTTCTAAATTTACATTAGGTGGCAAAAACAAATGACATAAAAAGGATAAAACTAAACATTTTTTGAAATGATTGTGACGCGACTGTTTTTTTTCTCAATAATTTCATTAATGAACTTGATTTCTTTAATGGCGGGCCTCAAGAAAAAGTGAGGCAAATGTTTTTAAACAGTTTCGTAAATTTTCCTTTTACTTTAAGACTCGTTCATGGCGCAATTGTATAAAAAGGATTTAACAAGTCTCACGTATGACCTTTAAATACGGACATGGCTTGCAAACAACAAACAACTAACAAAGTTAACAAAATTAACAACTTATTTTTGTTCTATGTTAAAATAAATTCATAAAATAATTCTATGTGACTCAATATTTCCTTAAGAATACCAAAGAGCTACCAACATTTTTAAAAATATATGATTAATATTAATGGAGAATCCTGTAAAATTTCAATTTGTTAACAAAAGGTGGAGAAACAGTAACACACATCCTGCCAAGCGTTTGAAGAAAGCCAATTCATTTTACATCGCCAGTTCTCATCACACCAAGCTTGTGCATGAGGCCATAACAGATAGACGCCATTTAATACAGTCTAAAGCTGCCTCCCGGGTATTTCCCCAATTTGGCTATCCAAATGAATTTCTCATTTCTATTTCCATATGGAGCCATGTGACCCTTGGTCTTTTTTTCCTTCTCTTTCCATCTGGTGTTCCCATGCCAGCGCAATTCTTGTGTTATCATTTGATAATATTCTAATTATATGTCTAATCCAAGTCCAGCGACTTTTTAATTTGTTCTTAAATAGGTTTGCATATGTTTTATTGTACAAAATTTGGAATTTCATCTGGCTAGAATATTTTAAGAAATTTATTCAGGTGCTTAGTTTGCAAGGTATTTAATTTCTGTTCTTGTGTTATAGTGAGTTTCCAATTTCTTCGCTTTCCAGAAAGAAAACTAGTAATTAGGTTCAGTTATCTGTCGATGCCATTAAATGAACATTTAACATTTACATCCAATGAAGCAGTTTGTAAATAAAAACTGCAAAATAATTTAGATTTGATGTAAAAAGTGTAACTATGAGATATGTTATTTATAAAAAAATAGTAATTAAAACTAGATAACTCAAAAAACTGTAACTATACAGCAATCCACTAACACACACATCTTTTATTCTTTTTGGAATTTTATTATAATCCTCGAAAATAATACAAAACATTCTGAAGTACAAAAACGATGGCACCTTTGGAACATTGAAATGAATCAATGCAAATGATTTAAGTTAAAAATCAAATAAAGTTTTCTGATATTAAAATTAAAGCAGACGACAAAGTATTAAATAATAGGCTATTTAGCTATCGATGTCATATGGTTCAGATATTAAAATTAAGGTAAATGAGGCATTTAGAAAGCTTTATATTTTTAATTTTACTGTTGAAAAATAAAGGAGACTTTTTTTTGCGGAATCCGTACACGTATTAGTTAAGAAAATTTGATTAACATAACATTAAAAATTGAACTTCAAATTATAAGCACATGCGCTATGCCATAGAAAAAAACAATATTACTTACGTTTTTCTCAAAATCTGATTTTTTTAGGATTATGATTCACTTTCCGATAAATCTATTTTATGTGCAGTGTTGATGCTAATCAAATTATGAAATAAAATTATTTTCTATGCAACGTACATAATTTGTTTTCTAATAAACACTCAAAATTTTTAACTATTGTTATAAATAAGTATAAATGTTATGAGAAGTTTGAGTCCTACATAAAAAAAATAAAATGTTTTATATTTAATAAAATTTATTTTTTGTAGTTATTATGTTGCGATCAGTACACATAGAATGTTATATTTAAAAGTACTCCGCAAAATTTTAAAGTTATAAATGCGGAAAAGTTTTTGCAAGATGTACCTAAATGTTAGTATATGACTTACAATTGTAAATACAGCTGATTATTAATAACTTTTTCTTACTTATTTATTTATGTTTATAATTGTTATTCTTTCTTTGCTTAAGCAAATACAGAAAGAAAATATGTATATACCTCAATGTTAAAGTATGGCATTCTTTGCTTTTCTTTTTAAAAAATGAGGAGTATTTTAACTTGACGTTTCGACGCTCGACGTTTGCTCCGAAACATCGGTGGTTGTTATTCTACCCCATATCCCGTGGTGGGGTGGGGGAGAGAGTTGTTGACATTGGTGAGGCAGCTGTGTTTCGAACCCAGGACGAGTGGTTACGAAGACTGTTCATTGGTCACTTTTTGTCATGCCTTAATCTATCTGGCATAAGAAGATACCCAATTCGGGCCAGTTAATAAGGCATTTTTAATTTCTGACGCTGTTGTTGCAGAGAGTCGCTGCACACTCCACCTCCAGTATCATTGTGATGATACGATGAGAAACATTGGTTTGTGTAGAAGGTTATTTTTTTTCTCAGCCATTACTGCGATTGCTAGACATCCCCTCTCTGTTGAATTGCGTTTTGCTTGAGACAGTTATCCGTTTGAGTCATCGGCTACCTTGTGTTGAGTGGCGGGTCTCGTCGTCACGTACGTAAGAGCCGGAATAATACTAGTCGTGATTTGTGTGCATTTTGTCTTAGTTAAGACAAATAGAGGAAAGTGTTTTTGCGTCGGGGCATAGGTATAGGCTGTACTACCATTTAGTATTTAAGTCCCGTCTCACCACTTCGGCGCTAGACATTTCCTCCGAAACATCGGGGGATATTATTCTACCCCGTATCCCTTGGAGGGGTGGGAGAGCGAGTAGTTGACTTTGCGCGGAAGCTATGTTTCGAGCCTTGGACTAGTGGGTCCGAAGAATGTGATCGGTCCCTTTTTGTTGCGCTTCTACCAACTAGGCTCTCATCTGGCAAGGCGTTCTTAACTTCTGGCGCTGTTGTTGAAGAGAGCCGCTACAATGTGAAATGTGTTTGTTCTTTGTCGTAGATATCACAGTTATTTTAAAAAAAAAAGCAAATGGTAAATTTACTAAAGTAAATTTGCTTTAACCTTGCTGCCGTGTTCGGGTCCATTTTGGCCTAAAAGACATTTAATTTTGTAATAAAGTTAAAAATAGCATGACTGTTACGTTGTGGCTTGATGAATGTGTTCATTTCGCCGGTTCAGTTAAAGTACACTCATTTAAAAAGAAATAGCAAAATTTCCTCTTTTGTCAAATGAAGATTACATATATTTATAAATCGACAATATTATTATTATTAATATATATTATAATATTTATGTACAGAAAGTTTGTGAGATGCAGAGAAAGGAAAAGCTATTTTCTGAGTCCTGATAAGTTTGCAAAGATTATTTCATATGTCAAGAGTTTTGATATTTGATAATCTAGAATCACGTTCCTGTAGGAGAAAAAAAAAGGATAAATTCGATGTCATTCGTGACTTATAGAATAAATGGGTGGCTATATTGCTGAAACATTTTAATCTCAGTGCATAGTAGACCATTGATGAACAGTTTGCTTCGTTCAGAGGAAACTGTCCATTCCAGTAATACAGGCATACAAAATCAGCAAATTATGGCTTAAAATCCTAGGTTTCTTGTGACAATAAAACAGTTGTGGAATATTCATCTATACCTTGAAGGACAGGAACCCAGCCACGCGAGAAAGATTCAGGGTATCATAGTTGTTCTAGATTTGTCTCATGGTTTCAAGGGACATTGTATAACATGTGAATTCTTTTCCTCATACACATTTAGACAGATATTACTGAAAAGGAATATAACTATAATTGTAACAATGATAAGAAACAAACCTTCCATCCCCCTGATTTGCTCCAAACTAAAAATAAGGAAATTTATTCATCTACATCCATGTTAACATGTAATATTATGCTTGTGTCTTACATACATGATTGGAATAAATGTGTTATAATTCAAAGCGCTCTAAAATCTGAGAAAAATGTGACGCTTCAGAATTTAAAAATTTTCAAACAATCCTTGATTATAATTCTACAAAAGATGCCATAGACACTTTAGATAAAATGACTTGATACTATACTCGAAGGAAAAAAATTAACAGGTGGCCAAACGTTGTATTTTCAAATATTCTTAATATTTCGGCGGGGAATGTGTACATGCCATTCCTAGTAGCAAATCATAAAGGGGAAAAAATCACAAAGAAAACGACGAGTTTTTGTTGAAGGTCTAGGTATGGATTAATTACGAAACTATAATTGTAAAATAGCTGCGCTCTCATGTCAAGAAGCTGCAGCTGAATTAGTGAAAAGTGAGCAAGGGTAGTAAAAAGACTTCGGAAATTTCACTGCCGAAACACAGAGCTTGGTAAGTACAAGCAGAAAAAGAGGTCGCTGCTATTTCCATATATAAGGCAATGGATTTCAAAATGTGTGCATGAAGTGTGGTAAATACATATGTTAATCGTACTAAAATCAAGTATGTACAGTTACTTCTACTACTGCTGAGAGATGAACTTTTTACTACATTGGAAATATAGTCATTTGTCCATATATATGAGATAAACACAGAGAGAATATGAGTTTTATTGTATTTTAATTACTACTCTTATTTTTTAATACTGAAGATAACTGGTAAATGTAACAAAATTTATCTAAAATAAATTTAAATTAGATTTCTTTTAAGTAAAAAATGATGAGTTTCAGATATTTTTACATTTATTTTTCGTACTTTCTTGAACTAAATGCGGATAAATATGCATAAAAAACGTGTTTTAAGTTGAATATGCTTTCTTGAAAACAAAAAGATTGATTTGTTTATTGACGTCTCACTAGAAGCAACACGAGGGCTATTGGCACCGGACCTCGTAATTTTGAGCCTTGGTCAAGTGACGAGGACGACACCTGAGCTGATACATCCTAACTTCCCCACCATGGGAGAACTTTGAGCCTCGACGGATTTAGAGTTTATCAGCCACGACTATATAGCGGATCTTCAGTGGCAGCAGGACTCGAACTCACGACTCCCGGAAAACCACCGGCCTCGAATCCATGACCATGACCATTAGGCTGTCACGGCCTAAAATAAAAATAAAGAAATGAAATAGTTTTATGCAAAGTTTTATCAAGAACAGATTTAGTCACCCAAGGTGCCTAAATTAATTTTTATTATAATAATTAATTAATTATTCAATTACAAATAAAAAAGTTAAAGTAAAAACGATGAAACACTGAGCAATGGACAGTAGTGAACTTTTGCGATATTAAAATTAAAGGAAACGATAAATTTTTAAATTGAACATATTTGACCTAAATGTAATTAAAAATAAAGCAAACGATATATTATTAAATTGAAAATTATATCAGCTACATGTAATTAAAATTAAAGCAACGATAAAATATTAAATTGAATATACTTTAGCTAAATGTAATTAAAATTAAAGCAAATGATAAATTATGAAATTGAATACATTTAAGTTAAAGGTAATTAAAATTAAAGCAAACGATAAAAAAAGTTGAAAAGGGATCTGGTACGTAAAATGTGATCAAACTAAAACAATAGCCCCTTGGGTGGCTAATTATTCTATTGATTTTGTTGAAAAATTGGAAATGAAAATATTGTTATTAATTGAAACAAGAAACATTGGGTCCATTTAGACTCGAACACAGTATGTGTATTCGAAATGAAGACAGTAGCAAGGTTAAGATAATTATAACTGTTGTTGCCATAAAAGGAAATAAATCTTTACATATGAATTTGTTTTCTACCACAAATTTCTTCTTTCCTTAATAATAATTTTGAAAAACAGAAATCCAGTTACATAATTTGCATTACATGAACAGCAAATGATTGTCTCGATTGCTAGTAAAGGAGGGGCGGGGAAGCTTCCAGTCGAAAGAACGTTTTCAGAATGACAAACCATCAAAAACTTACTTAGCTAAAAGCGCGCACAAAACATAAGGGAGCTATGTTTTGAAAAAAAGAAAGGTATTGATATTTACCTATCACTTACAAAATGCCCAGTAATTTATTCTTTGAAGGGTCATTAAGTATTTCTTATGAGCATGTGTTCGTAGTGGTACTAAAGCAGCAAATTTTTCAGCATTGAAAATTTTTTCGTCTGATGCAGATTTTTTTAGTTCCTAATATTTTTAATTAACTGCATGATTCTGAAGAGGCAGTATTTAATTAGATAAATTTTCATTAAAATACTTTTAAAAAAACTGAGTGAATATCGTCATTAACGTCACTTTAACAAATAAGAAAATTACGTCATTTTCATAAAGAGTTTTTCCGTGAGACATTATTAATTTTTTTTTATCTTTCTCGCACGAGTTTCATTCTCGGATGATTAACATAGGAGAGGGTTTTTTGTTTCAAAAAATGTCCGCTTACAACGCAAAAAAGTTTCATTTTTTAATTAAATGTCTTGTTAAAATATTTAGGATTAAAAAAAAAGGTTAAGGCACGACTAGAATTTGTATATAATTTGAAAAAAGAAAAAAATGTACATAAAAACATGAATTTGTGAACAATTGTGCTTTAAACAGTTATTTATTGAATTTTATACTAAAAACTTACTAACATTAATATTATTTTAATACTTCGGAGTGAGTGTGGGAGAGTGATAGCGGAGTTTAATGGCGCAAGAGTCACATATGGTCACACTGTGCCAAACAAGACTTAGATATTTTAAAATATGGGGCAAAAATATAAAAATCGTTTGACAAGGATAATGGTAAGAAATAGAGAAGGATCTCTAGGGTATGCAGGGAGTGCGTTACCCGTGTTTACCATAAACAATAAACCCCATGGGACAGAAAAAGATCATTTGCCTCGGGATTATGATACCCGCATGTTCTAAAGAAGGTAATTCCTTGGTTTGTTATTCATCCCGTTGTTTGACGGTCTGTTGACTTTGTGTGACGGGTTCAGGTTCGAACAACTAGTTCCGAAAAACGCGATAAAATGTCCGGTCCAACATGTTACAACAAACAACCCGGTAAGATGTCCGGATATTTCGGTTCGGACGATTTCTGGGTTGCGTATTTAGGTACCTTAGGCAAGTGGTCATCAAACTTAGTCGACACGCATAACATCTAGAACTATATGTGGGCTTCATATTCATCCCACATTTAGAAAAATTTACTTTAAAATAAAATTTGAAGCACAAAATATATTATAGGCACTTTACGCAAAAAGAAAAAAATACATAAATAAAGAGGAAAATAATGTATTTTTTTTTACTAAAAAAATTAGCATAAAATTAATGCAATTTATTCATCAATAGCCTTAACTTATGCTACATACTCATGTCACCTACCCTAACATTATATTTAGTGATTGGGATTAATCTATACTTTTTCTACAAACTGTCGAAGTCTGGCTCTATTGATATTATGAGTAGTTTTATTTTATATTCTGCATTTAATTTGTTTCTATATTTTGCTTTTGTTACCACATACATTTAAAATGATTTTCCCGGAGCACATAACGGTACCTCGCTTTTATGTAATTACAGTTATAGTATAAACTTCATGAAACTATTTTACGTACGTATCGACTCAGCATGGAAAATCCAGAGCTACTTTTGCACGTTATTCATTGTTGACGTCCTTTGCAGACGTCGGCAGCAACACACGAAGTTTATGATTATCTGTCACTAATAACTTAATGTGTATATTTATATTTTTAATTAATAAACTATAGCTAAATAGGGTGATAGTGTTTTTAATTTTTTTTTTAATTTTAATTTTGACTCTCAGAATCCATAGAATACAGTTGGAAGGCTACCACCTTAGGCAATCGAGTGAGGCCACTGTAGCCTAACGGTCATGTTCATCACGATCTCATGACCGACATTGCTTCGACAAATCATGGGTTCGAGCCCTGAGGCCACTAAAGTTTCGCCATGTCGAGAGGCTGATGCACGTTGAATTTGTGGAGATCTCAAGTACTCCTGTTGATTTGGTGGGGAAGTTTAACAGAGATGCACTCTCAAATATCTTTCTCGTTACTTGATCGAGTTTCAAAATTACGAGGTCCGTCTCTAATGGACTTTGTGTACCTTTTAAGTGTGAAGTTGAAACTTTCTTGCGTAGTGGTAAAAAATAAGACTTGGTATCGAAATACTTTTTCAGATAAAAAAAGAACTCGCACATTAATTTTATATTTTAATTTTGCGGTTCGTTGAAGAACAGTCTTATGTACATAATTATGTACATATTATGTACATAATATGTACATAATATGTACATAACATGTACATAAGTATGTATATAATATTACTGATTTCTATCCGAAACAGTATCTTTCTTATGATTTAAATTGTATTCACTGTTTCGTCTCCTAAATTTTACGTATTATCATGAAAAATGGCTTACTTTTAAAATGTTTGGACTGTTATATTATGTTCGTTTCATTAATAGAACTAAGTGTAGATATAAATGTAGGTAATATAGCAATTTATGTAGATAAATATTAATTTTCGATCATGAGATGTTTTTAAGAAACGTTTGAAAAAAAGTTTCATAACGGTTACCTGATTTCATATTATTTATCTTCTCGAATAAAATGCGATACATTTAGCATCTGTAATTTTCTTTTATTCATTAAATACCGAGCAAATAATTTAATAAAATATGTGAGACTCCTATCTTTATTTACTCCTTTTTTATTTAGCATAACTTTCAGTTTTAATCATCTGTCTTCAAAAATAGTTTTCTTTTAAAATATTTCAGAGTAATTATCATAGTAAGCTAAATGGTATATCACTTTTTTTTTTTTATTAAATCGAGACTTCAGTTGTATAAAAGTATTCTGATTTATGAGATAATCACTGACGTAATGACATTACGATTCCACTTTTAAGATTATTTTTCTCTCTGCTATTTCAAATAATCGTGTTTTAATTAAGGCAAGATGAAAGAGTAATTTGTTTTCTTTCATCTTTTAAGTGTATTCAAAATCTTTCTTTAAAATAAAATGATGGACACAAAAAATAAAATTTGATATGGACATTTCTTTCGTTTTCTTATTGGAATTCAATCAAAATATATTTAGTCCTTTATGGTTTAGTTAATATTGGTGATTATTCGAGAAAATGTTGCTTTATAACTAATATATCAAAAATATATACTACCAATTTTTACTTGTAGATAAATGAATGTTAATTTCCTATCAAACAAGAATTTATTGAAATAAAAAAAATCATTTCATTATTTGATGCTAATTAAAATCATGCTTTAATTGCAAAGACGACGGAAATGTCATTTGAAATGTCAAATTCAAATGTCTCAAGTGCTATGTTTTTAGAAAAAAAGGGCAAAAGAATTTGAGTAATAACTTGAAAATGCATTTTGTCAATAATTCGTAACGTGAAATCCAACGTGAGGCAGTACTTTTTTTTTTTTTTTTATCAAGAAAGCCCGATCAAGTTATTCAAAATATAAATAAGTTTCTATTAGTTAAATAAAAGAAACGACCGTAAATTAGTCCGCATAATTATTTTGCGCAGAAGTTTTATTCAAATATCATAAGATTCGTTCGTTACGTAAATCTTTCTTTTATTTGTTTGATTTAAATTAAATAATGTTGTGAAATGTATTACATACCAAATTTCCGTTGCTTTTAATCAAACAAGTTTGCAGTTTTAATTAATTATTTCCAAATGACTTTTCTTTCAATATATTTCGGAATAATTATTGTAAGTAATTTTTATAATTTATTCGAGAGGCTCCCCGTTCTCTTTTAAAAATATTCTACTTTATGAATGATATAATTATAGATGTAATGACATTACGATTTCAATTTTATAGGATTATTTTCTCATCTAAAATTCAAATAAACGTGTTTTAATTGAGGAAAGATATAAAAAGAATAATTATTTTCTTTTATCTCCCGAACTGTTACTAAAACCCTGTTTTATATTTCCTTGTTTAATTTGAAAAAAAAAAAAAAAAATGAAATAAGTTACTGTGATATACCGTCCGTATTCTTATTATTTGAGTTCAATTAAAACATATCTAATTCTTTAAGGTTTAATTGATTTGGGATTGAATTTTTCAGAACAAACTATTCATTTTACTCAAACTGTCACAAACATATTCTGCTGATTTCTAAATAAATTAATGCAGGAAAATTGTTTTCATGTCCTAATATGTAAAAGTAATTTCTTTTAAGTTTAATCGTAGGTATGCTGTTATTTTATAAGAGTTTCCCCAAAGAAAAGTATACAAGGTGGATAAAAGTAGTATTTTTTTATAGGAAATTGAAAAGAAATTGCCATAATTGTTGAAGGATTGGTCTCATCACTTCAGCACTAGATCTATGTCTTTGGTGAAGAGTTATTGAGTTTGTATTTTTGCAGAAATCCAGCGCAGCTTGCTTAACTTCGTCGTCCGAATGAAAGCGCTTCTCTTGAAAAGATTTTTAAGTGGTCCAAAAATTTGAAACCACACTCCTACAACTCTGGATTTTATCCTGGAATTTTTTTATCAGCTTTCTACAGAATTTGTATATGTTCGATTGGGTTTCACGGGAAACGAGTGGCCGTGGTAGCCTAATGGTCAAGGTTCCGGATTCGTAGCCGGCGGTTTTCGTTCAGTCACGGGTTCAATCCTTGGCCGCCAAAAACGCGCCGTGTAGCCGGGGCTGATGCACGATAAATCTGTCGGGGCCCAAAGTCCTCCTGTTGGTGTGGTTGTTAGGAGAGGAGGGTGCCAGCACAGGTATCGTCCTCCTCACTTGACCGTGGTTCAAAATTACGAGGTCCGTCGCCAATAGCCTTCGTGTTGCTTCTAGTGAGACGTTAATAAAAACTAAACTTCATGGGAGACGTGTGGTCTGAACTGATCATGAAGAAGGATCGCTTGTGGTGAGAGATAAGGCTGTTTGCTTCTGAGTACTTTCATGAGAGAATTGTATTATCCTGCAGAATTAATAGCGACCGTTTGTGGTACGAAATCAATCAAATTTTGTCTACAGTAATTGGGGTAAAATGCACTTTCGTTGGTGCTGGCATTACTTTTGATTTTTTTGGTGGCGATGATGTATGTTTCCAATGCATACTCATTCTCTTTTATTTGTTTGTGTAGAGGTGACACCACGACACTTAGTTCGCAACAATGCGTTTCACAAATGCAGGAGCATTAAAACGGTTCAGATGTTGCAGACTGAGGCTTACTTCTAGCGCCTTGTGAGTAGAGGTAAAAGGTTTTGGAATCCATTGCTTCGACTTTACGATACTGCAGATATTAATGGATGACTGACTGCACTATTTCTTTACTCAGATACAGTGTTGCACAGATGTTACCTTTCGTTTATCTTTAATAATTTCATCAATCAACATCAACAATGGTTTCATTTCCAAATACAGTGCTTGCTTATCCTGAGTTCATTGATGCGGTATTGATGTACCTCTTCACAAAAACTTTTACCCTATTTGTTCGCAGTTGTTTCTCCTAAACAGTACTCATCATAAACAGCCACCATTCAAAGTAAATCTCCAAGTAACGACCACCTTTCGCTACTAAATACCTTAATAAAGCACTCTGTTTTGATGTGAGGCCATCCATCTTTAGATGGAATCAACATTAACTTCGAATAAGCTCATGCGAACAGGTCAAACAGTTATAAGAAAAACGCGATGCACTTCTCGAATGTTCTTTTACAACCCTAAATGATAGCACCGCTAACGCTGCTGTACTTTACTGCGACGTTATCAGACGTGTTCACTTTCATTTTCGGCAACTTTTATATATGGTGTTTCAAAATTCATGGGTAAAAATTAAGCCATAGACTCCTTAAATCCACAGTAGAAATGACGATGTGTAAGAAAACTCGCATTTTATGCTTTCCATTTACTGCGTCGTCTAGCGGTTCACTACTTGCTCTACATCTGTGCATCTTTTGGTGAAAATTGTATTTGTTACATGTTTTCTATCACCCCTTAAATTTTTTCACGTGAGTTTAGAAATACCCTGTATAAACAACGACAGTAAAAAGCATTTTTTTGAGCCTCGATTATTAATGACAAATAAGGAATTTTATTAGAACTGGAAATTATCACTGACTTTCGACTTTATACAGAACAATGGTGACAGATAATTCATTGCATGCTATCGAACAAAAAAGTACCAACCAATCAAGAAAGCATAATAAAATATTGTTTGATTTTTACATACAAACAAAATTCTATTAACTCTTTATATATTTTCAAGCTTCTGTTTCAACAATTTATGAAAGTTTTATTTTAAAAACTAATCCATTGGCTGATCAAGCAATCAAAACGAACTTGACATGGGAAGAATGGCGTTAATCTTTAGCATGTCCAACCTGATGATAATTGCAAAGTGATTGCAAACTCGTTTGCCAGATCCGTTTAACCTTTGATTTCCATGATTGTATCCAGCTCCTTATCCTAATAGTACATCAAAATGCCCATTGACGAGATCGTCTCGTAAGAAGAACCAAAATAGTTGTAATTGGGTCGCAAAATGAAAATTTTCCCGTATGGGCGCTTTCGAGTTGAGCTCGTTCGTCAATATTATCCTGCGTTGTTTGAGTTAGAAACGAAACCTACTCACAAAAATTTAGTTTGTTTGATAGCAGAACAAACACCGAAGAGTTTTGAACAGTGAGAAAAAATATTGTTAATCTAGTTGTTGTGACCATAAAAATTTTTCTAAAGTAATTTGGTTGAGGTATTTGATTGAAATAGCTCAAAATCGAAAGCTAGATTATTCCGAAGACAAATATGTGTAACTCCATGTTCTATAGTATATAACACAAAAAAAGAATTTTAGAAAGAAAAGTAATTATAATGATTAAGGAATAGAAAATGCATCATTTAATTTAAAAAGAAGGTATTTTATTTAGGTATTTGTATGACATTTTACAAACTAATTTTTATAACTTTCCGAATTGTTTAAAAGTGCGATTAAAAACTGATTCTATATTACATTATGAGCCGCAAATAATTCTTAGTACGTACAAAAAAAAAAAATGACAGCTGCTTCAGTAACATCACAATGTACTTCTTTTGGAAAGCAAAACAATTAAAATAACAATATGAATTTGACAATTTGGAACGTGAAATCTCGGACAATAGCCACGAGTATAAGACAGTTATTGATTTCATTCTAACATAGAATTACATGTATCGGCTTCTAACATTTCCCAGATAATTTCCTTATTTTCCTATATGAAGAGTATAAATAAAACAGTACAAACAAACTAGCACTCTCCTCCACTAAAATGACATGGAAGAACTTCCAGTTTTTTTTTATTAAAAACTCTAACTTTTTTATCAGACTTTTCCAGCTTTATCAATTAGTTTTATGTTCGTTCAAAAACTTTTTTAGGAAAGAACTGAAGTAAACAGTAGCATCTATCTGTTTACAACATCGAATGGCACATGCTATTTTATTTTACAAATGCAATCAGTTTCTTCTGCTTGAAATGTGTTTTCACCATATCTATTCCATCATTGTGTCTAGACCTTTGGCCTGAAAATTTAAAAAAAAAAATAGAAAGTTTAGAAGAGAGAATTGCTATATTTTATAAAAGTTTTTTTGAAGTGTTAGACAAGCAGCAGAAAAATCAGAAGCTTTGAGCATCAGCAATTCAGCATGTGAATCAAAGTTAGGTCAATGTACTGAAGAGTATGAATCTTTATAAAATTCCTGGGATAACTTTAGATAAACAATTGACATTCCACGGTTTTTGAGTTCTGTAAGATTAAAGGAAAAGGAAATGAGAGAAAAGGAGGTTTTTTCAATAGCATATGGTTCAAAAGTCTATGGTGGTCTTTCCGACTGCTTCGGTCGTTGCAGTTAGAATATTAATTGATACGCTTGTGATACAATATCGTAGAGAAATTATGATGTATTTTAAAAACTTTAAAAGCATAAACATTTCAGCGAACTGACATGCACGACTTAAAAATAATCGCCTTTGAAAGAACCTTTACGGTCAAAATGACCACTCCGGTCGTTCTAGTATTTATTGGCGCAAATAACATTAGAATTGGAGTAAACACTAATGGACCCATGTTCCTTTTACTGATGACTCAAGGCTTAGTTTAACATCTGATTCTAATGGCTTTTACATCTGGAGGGAACAAGGAACACAAAATCTTCCACCGATCATTAGGAAATATGCTCACTTTGATAGGGCAAGTGTGATGGTACAGGGGGGAATAATGATCGATGGATGTACGCCCACTTACATGTTTTGAACGGAGGATCTACATCTGGCCAGAAATATTGGGATGAGGTTTTAAAACTTTGTATAAAACGTTACAGAAGTGTATTGAAATCTAATTTTGTTTCATTTAAGAACGATAATGCTATTACACACTGAGCAAACTTTGTTTGCAAAATCTTTGAAAGTGAAGCGAATGAGCGAAAGCGTCACCAGGAAAATCTCCTTTTCTGAACCTGATAAGTATTTTAGACGAATATTTTGAAAAGTAGTTTCACGGAGTTGCCTTCATCCAGGAGATATAAGTCCCTTAAAAACCGCATTGCTGAAAGAGTGGAACCTAACCCCTCAAATTAGGGTTCACTACATTATTTCTAAAAATAAATCGAAATTTTATTGTGTGTGTACAAGTAAAAAGCAACGACATTCCGAATTAAATTCCAAAGCCTTACTTTTTTTTTCTTTAAGTATTTTTTTTCTGTATTCTTCTTGTCACATAACTATTGCAGCCATTTTATTATTTCATGCTACAGTTTTCTATCATTTGGAGTATTCATAAATTCTTTTCCTTAATGCTTAAGAGTTAAGAGGCTATTTATTTATCCATACAAGTTAATGAAATTATAGTTCATAATTTTTGTGAAATCCATGAGTTTACGCATGTGTAGTAAATTTTGCTTATGAGTGTATTTAATGAAATTTATCTGTGTAAATTACAAAGAAAATGCCAAGAGAGAGATTTAATTACCTGTCAATTATAATGAATTCTTTAATTTTAAAAACACCAATGCTAAGTAACAGTTATTCATTATCATAAGTATTTCAAGTAATTTTAACAAGTATTATTAAAACTTTGTTAAAATTACTTGAAATACTTATTCATTCATGCAATTTGACTCACTATTTCCTTCTCAATTCAAAAAATACAAACCTTGTTAGTAAGACTACTTTTATTGATACAATTTGTTTTGTATTTACTTTCCGACTATAATCAAATGTAAGAGATTTCCCCCTTTAATTTGTTTTCGTTTTACGTCGATAGTCCTTTTCCGATAAATACCACGTAAGAAAAAGAGAAAATGAGAAAAAGGGAAAGAATCAAATGTATCAATTGAGAGGATAAGAGCCTATTCTATTTTCTGCATCACAAATTACGTATAATAAGAAGTATTCAGTTTTCGTTTGAAATCATTCATGTTTCAATACAATACATTTTCTGTAACACATAATTTCAAATATATATACGGTTTTCAAAATAATAAAATTTCCTCCCTACGATTTAATGAAGGTAAACCTGATTTCGGATCTTTTTTGTGTTATAGAGTATTTAAAAAGCTATAAAAGTAAAGTAAGAGGAATGCATTTCTTAAAATTCGAGTTTGGTAAAAAAGCAATTAGTAATAAAAACGGTCTTTGATAAATCCATATTTTCTATTTTTATCCAATTTTTTTTAAAAAATATTTTTCAGTTATTTAAATGTTACTCGAATTTCTTACTCGATTCGCTATTAAAATTATTTAAGAACAATTATTTACAAAGAAGAAAAGAATACAAATCGTTTACAAAATTGAATCGATCTCTTAAAAAATGTGACACACAATCAGAATTTTTAGGAATCAATAAAAACTGCGTAATACGTAATTATACGAATTTGTAAGCACTTGTTTGAACTGAATATAGTCCTTTATAGATTAAAATTTTTAAAATTAATGAACAATAAGTTTTGAAAAAGCAACCTTAAAAAGAGTCTTTGACCTGTGTTATTTTAGCAAGGAAAAGAGTTAAGTTGTATTTAAATTAATTAAATCAGTCGTCTTAATCATGTTTTAGTCGAAATTAATGAAGAATTCATTCATTGAAATATTTAAAATATTTATACTTTTTTGATCATTAAGGTACATAATTTATTCTCTATCATTCTCTCATCTGAATTATCATCAACATTTCCAATTGGTCAGTCAAATATGGTTCCATAGAATGGAATATGCTCTACCAGAATGACACCATAAACTCGCTTTAAATCATTGAATTTTTCACTGTTAATTAATAATTTCGATATGTATGTTTTGGTTAATGGAAATGACGCAGAACTTGAAAGATTCTTTCATTAACATAAATTAGTTTTAAGCTATTCCATCAATAAACTCTCACAATATATTGATTGCATAGGAAGAAATGAAGCGACTTTCGTAGATTTTACATCGATTGGGGGTCTACATTCAAGGATATGTTCGCCACAAAAGAAAAGTATGTTTCAAAAAAAAAAATAACTATACTTATGTAGTTTTGAAATAAATAATTCAATTAGAATAAGTTAGAAGAAGTTATAACTACGTCGAACACTCAAATACTTTAAAAGAAAAAAAAATTAAAATGTATAAAATTTACATAAACGAATAGAGCTGTAAAAGCATGCTATCAGAATAGAAGTTAGGTTCACAGAAATTTAATCAATAGGGAAAATTAGAGACTTTTTCTTAGCCAGAGATTTCCCAATGGAGGGTCACATCCCGGTATTGGGTTATAAAAAATGTTGGTTGCTTTGCATTCACTTTGTTATCATACGAGTAATTTGTAATGCGATGAGGAAAACCTTTGTGCTATTTCCACTTTCTTTAAAATAGTTTGAATCTTACTTTACAAGGTAACAATGTTGCTGTTTTAAAAGTGCGAGAGAAGGTTGTAGCTGGGCTACATATAAATCACTTTGTGGTCACGTCTTTAGGGAGTTAGTATTTGCAAAGCTTTCATAAAGCTAACGAGTTTGCAGGAGTGAAATGTAAGTTTATTGCCTGACGAAATTTGAACTACTATCAAGGAATGTTTGGTAGGCTTTGAGATGAAACGCAACCTTCAAAAAGTATCATCTAAAAAAATTACGTTAAAGGTATCATGGGTGTAATTTCACCCAAGTAAATGGATTTTACTTTATGAATTCAATAAAGACATATAAAGGAGATTAGATATATTAAAAAAATATATAAAATTTTAATTTTTTGCAGTTATTGCATATAATATTTTAGTGCCTTTGCAAATACACATATTGGTGAATTTCATCCTTTTTTAGAAACGCCATATTACAAAATTATCTTTATGGTAGTAAAATGAAATGAATAAATATTTCTGATACAATTATTTCCTATTATTATACCAATTATTTTCAACACTTATTTTACTGAGAAGTAAAAACAAAAAAACTGATTGGAAATCGAACCGGAACTGGAAATAAAGTTATCGTCTTTTTCTCTAAATATGAAATGCTTGGTTATCAAGAAACATTTTCAAAATTCTATTTAATTATTTAATTTAATTAAGATTTCACTTTCTCAATTATATTTGTAATAATTTCATATAAACAATTATTTAGGTACATGATAATAATTCTTATGACATATTTCTGTCATTATTTAACTCCACAGCCGTCTTAAAGTCTAATTAAAGAGTCAATAAGTTCAAGACTTCTATTGAAGATATGAAAGAGAAAGGTAACACAGTTCATCTAGAATCTCTAGGGTCACTTTCTCTCTTTCTCTGACTCAAATCCTTCTTAACTCAGTGAATCCTAGTTTATATTCTAATAATACAGTCTTTACTTATCAAAGACCTCGTTCGATTCTCACTACACTTCTTGTTTATCACAGTTTCAACTCGTATTACTTTATAACTAGAAGTGACTTTAATCTAACTGATTAATTACTATGATTCACTTCAAGATACTTATCTATCAACTTATCGTTATACTCTATCTTCCTTCTCTTTCCTTCCAGTTTTATTTCTTTTATATATCACTATCTCTAATTCAATTTGTGACGTTAGGCTATTCGCGATTTTCTCTGCACTAACCTTGCGGACTTTAATTGAGATTAATTGCATGAAATAACACTTTCTTCCAAACGAAAAGGAGAAGTGATTCTGTTAATTAGATGCATTTGGAAATAAAGTGAAGTGATTCAGATATAATATATAAGTAAAGTGAAATTTAGAGGAAAGAGAGAGTGTGTGGTTAATTCTGAGTATATTTCTAACAACAGGCCCATAATATCAAGAGTCGTTACCGGTTATGGCCTGCGCAGAGGATTTGTCGGAGAAAAGCAACCCCAACTGGAAGGGTTTTGTAAGAGCATATTATTTCAGTGATATTTAAATTGGTTGGCTAACCATAGAGTCTAAAGAGAGCCGTAATATTATAGTAATTCATAAACAAATAATTGAGCTGGATTAGACTTACGTGTCTTTGGAGTAGTTATTGACTTTTAGTGTTAGTTATATCTAATTAAACTAAGGCACAAGAATCAGATAGAAATAATTGTTCGTTACAAATTCACTACGCATCTTAGCTATATTTAATTTATCTGATCACGTTTCATTTTGGTTCGAAAGAAATTGCTACTGAATGCTAACTAAATTACCAAAACACCCCCCGGTGCAAGTGAAGGGAAAATCGTGAATAGCCCTACGTCACATACCGGTATCTAAATAATGTTTCATTTTACCTGTAAATATCAAAGTAGTAATCAGTTTCCAGTTGGCCATGAAAAATAATCCTTAAAAACAAAGAGATTACAGGAAAAGAAGTTTGGGAAACATTGCCCAAAGCTAATATACATTAAATTAAGAAATTCACTGCAAAATTAATAATAGTATTCACAATGCTATACTTTTTTCAGTGACGGTGAAATTTAAATAACTAAAAAATGTAAATAGTTTTACTATTTTATTAATACTAGGAAGATTGCAGGATAAATCATAGTTCAAACATTAAAAAAAGATTCACGAAATTGATTACAAATGAAAATTCACCTGAACACGCATTTAACATCATTATTATGTAAAAAAATATTGGTTTTATATACACCAAACCGCAACTCAATACAACTATTCTAAGAAATAATAATAATAAAATTACTGTTTTTGGGATCGACTTTTCTTAACGTCTCAGATGTAATTGTAATTACAGTTTTCTTCCTTCTAATATTTTCAAGGATATAATATATAAAAATAATCGAGTTGTGAAAGACAAAAGGTAATGACTCTACGACTGTTAAAAAACATCAATATTTTAACATTACACCAACTGATGCCAATTAAATTTTAAGAGAGATGACATTTTGAGTTAATTGCAAAAAATTTACTGATTTTTATTTAAGTAATGGGAATATAAATTATTTATTTGATTAATACTAACTTGAGTAATTCCAGGGTTGGGAAATTCAAGCACTCGCATAAAATAGAATATGAACTAAATACTTGTTTTTTTTCTAAAATTCTGAATTAATTCACAAAATCCCAAGCTTCAAAGGAGCAAAGGAAATAACCTTCGACTTGAAAAAAAACATAAAATAATCAACTTCATAAAAATGGGAAAGTAACATTAGGTTGTTCGGAAAGTAAATTCGCTTTTTATCATAATAATGAAAGACGATTTTCTTATAGTGAATAAATATTTTACTGAATTGCATGTTGTGAATTTTGCTCCAATACCTTTTGCCATCTTCCTAGTTTCTGGTGACTTTTGATTTTAAAATGTGAAATAAAGGGTTAATAATTTTAAAAAAATTGCAGAGGCCGAAAAAATAGTAATCAGAATGCGCCAAATCTGGAGAATATGGTGGTTGTGGCAGTATATACCATCCAAGATGTGAAAGTTTTTTGCGAGTTAACAAACTTCTGTGAGTTCTTGCATTATCTTGGTAAAGCACTGCACTTTTTTTGTTGATCAATTCTGGCATTTTCTGCTTAAGTGAATAATTTAATTTTTCCCCATTTGATGACACTACACTTTAGAATTGATCGTTGTGTTGTTCGGTAGAAACTCAAACAAAACGATTTCGAACGATCGGCTTTTGAAAGGCTTTGAGCCGGTTCATCTTTTTTACTCCATGATCTCTTGCATTTAACATTGCTGTAGATATCCCATTTCTCATGGATGATGCGCTTCAAATATGTATCATTTTCTTGACGCTGAGAATCAAATCGCACACGTCAAAGTGACGGCACAAATTTCTTCCCGTAAGAACATGAGGAGCTGATATATCTAGCTTTGAGATCAATTAGACAACACATTGAATACGAATACATAAACATATATACATATAGGTGCAGTCAATGCGATAGGGTAATAGATCCCGCAAGAGTTTATAGTTGATAAGGGAAAAACGCTCCTAGTATGGCAGGCACAGCTTCTACCTTCGAGATACAGACGTAAGCTAAAGAGTAAGAACTTCGTTCCTGGGTCATGGACCTCTATAGCATGGGGTGGGGGCTATAACTTTTTACTACAGCTTTTTACTGGGGCCTTTTGCTCATGCGCAAACAATATTATTTTAACTATTGTAATTCCCTCATTAAGAGTTACCCGTATCATGTTTATTAGATAGGGCTCGAACCCCATTTAATTACTAAATTTGCAAGATATAGGGGATCCACCCTCTTTTTATCCTAAATCATAAAAACTTTCGACTAGGCCTAACGTTTTTTTCATATTTTTCTATGCACCTGCAGCATAAAACGCGCAAATTTAACACGCTGTATTTTCATCATGCCTTGGAAAATCTCTATTAATAAAACGCTCCAGATTTCTTGCATCATTTGGTAATTATTTCATGCTTTTTTTCGATCATTTTTGTTGTTAAATTTTTTCTAACAAACTGGGTATTCGTAATCTAGTATCTACCAGTCTAGACAAAATTCTAAGAGACGTAATACTGTTAGAAAATTTGTAATTTTAAATAATCACATTTTCGAATGTCAAAGGCATTATTACGATCTAGATTTCTCAGTTACAATTATCATCCCTTAGTGTCGTAGAAAGCAAGGGTTTAATATCAGTTTTTATAAAAATAATTTTTGCACAATATATTTTGCGCCTAAGTCAACATATTTGATTCTATTGAACATAGTGAAAAAGTCGAAAATATACGATAAAATTTTGCTTTCAAAACGGAGTGGTTTATCAATAGTTAGAGCATAATGATTACCTTTCGCAGCAATATGGATTGAACAATGATAGGGAATAGGGAATAACTCGCTTCAAAATGCAAGAAAAGATGAAAAATGCGAGTAATTAATTTCCGCATGAATACGTTCTCTTCGAGGCTTCTCATGGATGACAAATCGAACATGAAAGGCATTTTGATATTGTTTCAAATATGGTAGAAATAAGTATTTATATCCTGTAATTTTATATTTGACTTTATAGAAGTAAATGTTATTTAACGTTCGTTATTCTTACTTGAAGCTTTTTTTGAATCTGAAATTATATTGTAAAAAATTATACTTAACTACAATACGTTCGATAATCAGATTTACTGCTAGACTTATTCTTAAGCGATAGATTATTTAGAATAATTTTGAGAACTCTATTTATCTTTCTCATTAAAAAAGATATCTATTTTCTGCTTCTCATAACATGAGTAGATTTAACCAAATGCTTTGGTTATACCTAACTTTAAAATGTAGTCTTTATAGGAACAATGTGATTACATTGTTATTTTGATAGAATATATCCAAAAAAGGAAAAATGTTTTTTGTTGAAGCTATTTGTACTTTGTTTCCTGTCTCTTTTGTGTTTCCTATTAAGTAAATTATTAATATTAAATTGACTAAATTTGAAGAACAATAAATTAAGACTGACATTATAAATATTAAAAATTATCCTGTAAGTGTACCCTTCAAATTGTTAATATTAGATTTCGTTTGATTTCAATGGTTTAATTAACGTTGCACTAGAAGCAACACGAAGGCTGTTGGTGACGGACCTCAGAACATTTAGCCTCGTCAACTAACGAGGACGATACCTGAGCTGGCACTCCCTCTCCTAACTTCCACTCAACGCCAATGGGAGAACTTAGAGCCAAGATAGATTTAGCGTACATCAATCCTGACTACACGGTGGGTCTTTCGTGGCATCAAGGCTCGAACACAAGACTCGATGAAAACCGCAACTGCGAGTCCGCGACCATGACCATTAAGCTATCGCGGCCACTAAAATTGGAGAATACACATACTACTTTTGAAAATATATATTTTTGAGATACACCATTTTTTATACCTTTTGCGAAAAAGAACAATTTTTTGAAAAAAAGAAATCCATTTTCTTTTTTTAGATAATAGTGTTTTGCTGAGTTTTACACATCTTGATGCTCAAACAAATGTAAATCAAATAATAGTAAGAAATGGGAAAATTCCATAATTTAGATTTTCCATTAGTATAAATTATAAAAAATTATAAAATCTTTATGATAATAAAATTAAATATTCGAATAAAATTTTTTGTCCCTCTTAGTTGAATAAGGACCTGAATTTTGAGACAGATTTGGATTTAGGTACCATTTTTATATCAAAAAAATACTACACTCCCTGGTTTCTAATTTCTTATGTTTCTGTAAAGGATGTCTATGTAAACAGGGTGTTTCAAAACTCATTGGTAAAAATAGAAAACACCTAAAAAACAATTTTCACCATACAATACATTGGTGGAGGGCAAGGGGTGAACCATTTGATAGGAATTTCAGCAGGCATGTCCTTTTACTGATTACTGTACGTAGCCGTGCCTCCTGAAATCCATAGTAGAAATGAGGATGTAATAAGAAAACTCGTTCTTAAGCTTTCCATTAGAGCGCCGTTTAGTGGTTCACTGCAGATAAAATATACATTAATCTCATTTAAAAAGTTAGTTTATTATTTTTTGTTTATTGTCTTATATATGATGAGTAAAACATTTTGCTTATTTATTAAGTACTTTATTAAAAATGATGCCGAAATACAAATTTGTCTCAAAATACAAGTCCATATTTAACTAAGAAGGAAAAAAATACCTTCTTCGCTAAATTTACTTTTATGTTTCTGAGAAATGTTTAGAATTTCATTATTAGACACACCCAAACTCCAAGTTCTAATAATAATTTTAAGACTTGTCACAAAAATAAGAAGTCTTAAATACGGATTTTATTTTTCTTCACATGACCTAGTACCTATAAAGCATTCTAATCGTTATATAAAAATTACGAAGAAAAACTTCTAAACACTGTGCGTGTCTACATTCTGTCTATATTGAACACAAAATAAAACCTCATTATTTCAAATTTTTACAAAAATGCAATAACATGAATCCTTGTTTTAAAATATTATATTTGGAAATATATCGAACATTTTAGCATAATTCGATCATCCGAATTTTCGATTTTGCATTTTCTCAATTTTGATTTGCATTTCATTTAAAGAACTAAAAACACTGCTAGTGAAAGGAGACAATTTTTTTACATATCTACGAAATTTATATCTCTCTTTTTGAATTCTCTAAATTATCAAAACACCACAAAAACATATCACAATCCATATCCTGCATGTACATATTCGTAAAGCTTAAATGTATCTTACTATTTAATTATGTTAATTTTAATCTCTTAAAAAACAAAGGAGCACATAGATATAACTATATTCATTACATTTTGTTACACTATTGATTATAATTTCCCAATGAAAATTTAAAAAAGTATCTAATTTCTGTGCTTTATCACTTATTTGAGACCTTACTATAAACACAGATTTAAAAAAAAGTATTTGTTTAAGACCTACGTCAAGTACATTTTATTTTGTTAAAATGTAGCTTTTATGTTGGAATAGAGTAACATTGATACTCATATTGTTAGCTAAAATAACTTAACATGGGAAAAAATATTTTGTAGTAAAAAAGGTTCCAAGATTACAATAGTTTATTACAAAAACAAGCTTTTGATCCCTTCCTTAGCCAACATTTGGGACAAAAGAAACATTTATTTTTAACAAAAAAAAATTCTGATTATTTTAGTGAAAACCGGGAAATATCTCGTGAAGATTAGTTTGTATGTTACTACAAAGCATTCTTTAGAAAAGTAGTTGAAGGATTCCAGACAAAAACTAATTAAATGTAGACAAGTATAAAATGTTTGACATGGTATAATTACCTTAGAGAAGAAAAAAAATCTGTTTATAATAGAAAAATAAAGATTTTTATGAAGGCAGAGAGAAAAAAAAAACTGCTGTCCTAAATTTAAATTTTTTTTTCCCGTTAGGGAAAATTAGTTAATGCGTTAGAAATGTTAGTAAAATATAAAGTAAGAGTTTTATACGTAAATGTAATTCGTACGGACTATGTTTTGTACATAAAAAGGTTTCCCTGTATTCCTCCATTCGCATATATAGAAATTCTAAAATTATTAGTGATTCAATCATTAGGCTTGTGTTTCTTGAATTTTTATATTGTTACGAAATAGTTGTATATTGTTTCTTCTCCTGCCTAAACATTTTTTCACAAACAAGAAGAGAATATGCCAGGCAGTAATGCTGCATTTGGAAGGGTCTTGGCGACCGATTTGGTGGCAAATATAGTTCCCAAATGACACTGATCCTTATGATCTGGTGTTGCCAAAAAAAATATATCTTAATAAAGAATATTGAAAAAGGTATCACTTTAAGTTTAAATCGTCTGCTTTTAAAAGTAGATTAGGTAATATCTTAAATAAAGTATCACATTAGATTAAATCGTCTGCCTTTAAAAGTCGAACAGATCATATCTTAAAAAAAGTATCACATTAAATTAAATCATCTGCCTTTATAAGTTGGACAGTTAATATCTTAAAAAAGTATCAAATTAAGATTAAATCGTTTGTTTTTAAAAATTGAATATGTCACAATGGCCAAATGCAGCAGACAGTATTAGCCACTCAACCACTCCTTATTTTCTATCACATTTGAACCACCCGGGGCATGGTCCGCTTTCCTCCCTCCTCCTACGCTACGCCACTGGGAGAAATCTTACTTTTCATTGAGACACAAAACTGCACGCCTTAAATGACAGATGGATCAGGCTTCCCCGTTTCACACCCTTGCGTGCCTAAGGCTATCTTGTGAAGATTTATTCGATAATCCTCTTCGAGTGCTTTACTTCGTGTGGGCGAATATACTTGTAGAGATGGTCTAGTGAAGAGTAGGCAAACGGAAAAAAGCAACACATTATAAAAAATGAATGAAAATGGACGTTAGAATATAAAAGCATCACTTTTTAGTGGACATACTCTTATTTAAAATAGATGCGAATACAACATAGAAAAAACTAAATTTCGTTTCATCTGACATTTTTTTGACAAGAACTTTCCTCTTATTACTTCTCATAAAACGCGAAACAAATGGTTGACATTTCTTTAAATATAACTGCATATTAAGAGTGAAGAGTGTTAAATTAAATGTGTATATATGTCGTATATATATTTATTTAACATCATTTCAACTTCAAAATTCAGTCAACGTATGTTTTATTTATTCGCATTTCAGGACGAAGCAAACCATATGTTTCGAGTTAGTCGAACATCACATTAAATGCAAACACAGAGATGACAAAAATGGCTGGGGAATGCTAAATAAATATTAAATTCAAGGTAATATTTATGTAATGTTCCCAACGTGGGTTTGAAATCTTTGTAAACGCTTTTATTTTTCATTAGAGGCTTTTAGAATATATAAATATTTTCAGAGTCCACAGACTTTAAAAGAAAGGAAACGTTTCATGACATTTTAGAATACTCAAATAATGGCACCAAAATAGATTTCTCGTGACTCAAATTTTAATGGATGCAGCCTTTTCAGAACTTGGTAATTGTGAATTGGAAACGTTTAACTTTTTATTAACATTATTTATTTTCTCACATTTCGAATAATATGTATAGATATAAAAATCAAAATAAAGTATCACGAAGAAAAGTCTTTTTGTTTACTTAATGGAAGAATAGAATTGTATGTTAATAATTAAGTTAATTATAATTACATTAGAACATATAAATAACTCCCTTTTATCAACTAATATTTGCATTATATAAAAGGAATCCATAATTACATATAATCATTAATTAATTATTGTAAGAATTAATTTTGCAAATATGAAGTAAGATAAATATTTCTTATTTACTGTTGAAGAGGTTAAAAAAATTATAATTTTATTATTTAATTAATTTAGAATTAAATAGTTAATAACGTGAAGAATTCATTTTATTTCTAACGAAGTTACATATTTCTCAGTATCTGAAACAAGAAAGTTAATTAACATTTATAATTAACTTATTAATGCTGCGAAGACAGTTCATCTACTAGTATACAATAATTAAATGAAACTGAGTTTGAAAAGAGAGTTGAAAAGCTTTTTCTCATGTAACTATTGTTAAAATTCCTTTGTGAATGCTCTTCGCATTATTTTTTTTTAATTTTAAGAAATATATTAACAGGAACTATATCCTATAGCTACCTCTTCTTTTCTGACAGTTTTTTAAGAAAATGTGCATTGTTACCGAAATTAAATACCCTTATGATATTTTCATTTCTTTAATAAACAAAGCAATTGTTTATACGTCTTTTAATTAAATATAATTTCTTATTCCTATTAATTATGTAAACTTAGAATGCAAAACCTTCATCGTTGTCAATATATTATATATTATTAGAAGTATTGCAATTAATTAATGTTGGTCATTCACTGTATTCAACAAATAGAAATTTTCACAACCAGTCAAAATTAAATAATTAAAACATAGGTACCTTTTACTATCCAGTGCAAAAATAATTATTACAAAAGCATGGTAGTTGAGATAGTTAAGTGGATATGGTAACGAACTACTTACCGGCGTTGAATTTGAGTTTTGCGCTTTAGTTCTATTGCCACTTTCCGTGGTTAATTTGTTTAGGTTGCGTAAAAATTATATGACACCTAGACAGTACTACTTTGTTTACAGTTAATTTAAAATACTGAAATTGATATTTACAAGATAAAGTGCTTGTCACATCTTCAATGTATTTTGGGGTGTACGTTGCATAATGAAAAGTATTTGTCGTTTTGTTGAAACTGTTTATATAGATCTATTTGTCCCTTCTGTTAGAGAATTTTTATGTGGAATGAATTGATCACATTTCTTCCAATGTCATGGGATATAATCCTTTGTTTTGATTGGATAGCTGAATGTAATAATCTAGCTATTGGTCTTCAGTATACTAACCAGGGCAGGAATTGACACCTGCTAAACTAGACATCTGAAACGGAGATGCTTTTGGTTTCCAGGAAAATCGAACTCTAGAAGCTCAAAGTTCATGAGAAACAAAAATGTTGCTTGCTCTTTCTCACGAGTCCAGATGTCTTTAATGAAGTCCTTATCTGGGTATGAGGAGATCACTAACGAACTTGCTGAGTGTGATTGCCGCATTGGATTCATGGAGGGAGAGAGAGTTGACCTTGGGTGCTGGTGTCGTTTCGAACCCTGACCAGTGGGTCCAAAGAAAAGTTGACCGGTCGCTTTTTACTGAGCCTCTACAAACCAGGTTCAGAGAAGCAACCTCCTTTGCCAAGTTATTGAGGCATTTTAAATTCTGAGGTTGCTGTTGAAGAGAGCCGCTGCATACTCCCCCTCCAATATCATTGTGATGATACGAATATAAACATGCCAATTGATATTTGAGAGAAGGCTGCTTTTCCAGCCATCACTGCAACTGTTGCACATCACCTTCCTGTTGAATTGAGTTTTGCTTGGAATAATTTTCATTTGACGCCATCGGTTGCCTCTTGTTGAGTGGCGAGTCTCATCGACATATGTGCCCTAGCCGGGAAATAATTAGTTGTGATTTGTGTGTGGATTTCTTAGAAACACAAAGACAAGTATTTTGTATCGGAGACATAACAATCAGTAGTTATACATGCCCTCTAGTGTTCATGTCTTGGATGACCTCTAGTGTTCAAGTCTTGGATCAACACTTCGGTGGCTATTTTTTTTCGGATAACACGGAGAGAGTTGTATAACCTTGAAGTGCCAATGACGTTTCAAAACGTTATCTATTCAGTCGGAAGAAAAGTTTAATGTTTGTTTTTTGCTTCGCGTCTGCCAACTACGCTAAAAGAGATGTCTCTTTCCAGTCGAGGATCAAAATTACGAGGTGCATTGCCAATAGCTTCCATGCTACTTTGAAATGTGAAGTTAATAAACAGTTGATCAATGTGTGTTTCAATGTAGTTTCTTGAAAGCAACCATTTAAATTATGGATGAATTAGTTTGGTTTTATTGAATGACATAAGAATATTTTCCAATACAAAAATATTTCTCATTTATGTACTAAAACAGCCAATTCGAGAGCATTTTCTAAATTTCGTTGTTTTGTTTCTAAAGATATAATTTCAGAGGAAAGTGGCATCTTTAAATGATGGTCGAAATATTACAGTTGATGATTTCATTAATCTTCCTAATCAAATATTTTCTAGGAAATCCTGTGGCAACGATAGCCTAGTGGTCCTAAGAGCGGACTCATGGACGCCGGTTTGCACCATGTCGCAGGTTCGAGCCTCGATGCCACTGAAGATCCGCGGTGTATTCGGGAATGATGCACGTTAAATCTGTCAAGACTAAGTCCTCCCGTGGCCTGGTGGAGAAGTTATGAGACGAGGATATCAGCTTAGGTGTCATTCCTCGTACATTTGATCGAGGTTCAAAAGTACGAGGTCCGTTGCCAGAAGACCTAGTGTTGCTTAGTATGACGTTAATAAAAACCAAGCCAATCCTAGGAAATCATAGCTAACCCGTTGATTTACATTCCTCTCACATTTAACGCGCTTTGGGAAACCCCACCACCTGGCTTATATATAAAGCGTTTTTATGACGTCATTAACCGCAATGATGTGGACGCCAGACAACGGCTCCACATTCCTAGGAAATCACAGTTTAAGCGCAAAAGTGATCTTCAAAACTGAAATAACCCTATTGAAAATCCACGCTTCTGTAAGTCAATGAATATATTTAAAAATTTAAAATTTCTCACATTTTTTACAGCAAATACAGTCTGCCAACTCTTAAAATAAGAAAATAAAAAGTGCAGATAATAAATTTAAAAGAATCTCCCTTCAAATATTCACGAAATGAATGAATTGAGCATCGATGTCATCATGTTCTCAAAAAATAGAATGAAAAGTGAAATGATGCTTATAAGTAAAAAAATTAAGATCGAAGGAGGGAGGGAGGGGGTTAATGAGAGCTCTTCTCGCTTTCTTACTGCTGCAAATCACTTTTTTACTCCTGAAGAAGCTTTTCACTGAAGTGATTCTTTTAAATGTCCCTCGGAGGAATGTTGGAAAATACTGTAGCGAATGAGCTTTAGGGTATGTAGAAGATGACTCTCAGCAAGTGCTTAAATATAAAGAGTAGAGGATTGAAATGTTTTTGAATTAGGCTCAAAAAATGCTTAACTGAAGTGGATCCGTTGAAATTGCGAAAAAACTGCTAATTTACTTATAAGATTTGATTGATCACATTAAATTTTTTTCAGATGCCAATTTTTATCTGAGCTTCCCTGAATATTTTATAAAGGTTATATTTCTTTGTTTGGGATTCAAAATTTTCAATACATGAAATTTTTAATTTTTATTATTACAGATATAAACAAATGAAACAATAAACTAATTTTTCAACTCCTTTCAAAATTAACGACCATTTTTAAATAAAATGCCATATAACATACTTAATATCTAATCAAAATGCAAAAAGGTGGATTAAATGTAAACGAGAATTTTTTAAAGATGTCAATGATATGTATACATTTTGACTTAGCAACATGATAAGGTATTTAAAGTTTAAATAATCTTTCAGTATCGTTTTATTCTTCACATGTGTTTATTTATTTACTTGTTAATCCTTGAAACAAAGTGGAATGTACGAAATGGTTCAGAAAAGTGAAACTGCTCCTCTATAAGCAAAAACTGGTCTAATTGATTGGAAAAGTTCTTGTAACTGTTTCTTGAGATTCACGGGATGTTGTACACTTTAATTGTCTTAACTATCAACTTAAAAGCGATGCAGTACTTTGTTGTTAACTTTTGGAGAAGCCTAAAACAGCGTATCGATCGATAAGAGGCTCCATTACGATTCGTAACGTTCTGCGGGGGCTGCCTAGTAGTCATGGTCGTGGGTTTGCTATCGGCTTTACTTTTATTGAGTCGTAGGTTCGAGTTCTGATGTTACTAAAGTCCCACCATGTGTAGGGGGGCTGATGCACATTAAATTTGGTCAACCCCATGTTCCCCCGTTGGTGTTATGTGAGAGTTTAGAAAGGGGAGTGCTAATTTATCTGTCGCCCTCTTCACTTGGCTCAAAATGATGAGATTCGTCGTCAATAGCAATCGTGTTATTTCTTAGTGTTGCATTAAAAATCAATCAATCGAAATCCTTCTCCTAGACCTTGCAGGCCCTCACAGAGCCGGCGTAAAAAAAGAAAAAATTAAAGAAACCACTTGACAAAGCTGGAGCATTCTCATAATTGACATTTTGTGATTACCATTTACTGACATTTTATGATTACCATTTACTTGACATTTTGTGATTACCATCTATTTGAACCTTTCAAAGAAACATTGGGATACATGATTTTCATTCAATGAAGAAGTAGAAGAATTAGGATCTATACTCATCCTATTCAGTTAATCATAAATGATTGAAATTATCTATCAATACGTTGAGGAAATATGAGTAAACCTGAAAAGAGGATATACAGAAAAGTAGCATTGGTAAGTAATGCATCGGAAAATATTTTTTAAAAAATGTTTTGTTTTTATCTGATCCGCTCACACTCGTGGTAATAATTTAGTACTGCGTATTAGCACTTTTGATCATAGTTTAAAATATTTGATGTACGTCATGTACTTTAAAATATCGCAGAATCACTGTTATTTTATACGAAATATAGATATTACAATCGATAATTAGGTAAATTGTCCGAATCAAATGTCCTATACGAAACAGAAAGTTAAAAAGCATAAAAAATGAAACATTTAATAACAGTACTCATAAAACTTTTATTAGAAATCAGCGAGGTCCATTTTGTATTCCATAATAACCCTGAGATATCCAAGTTCCATCCATGTCCACTGAAGCATTTACGTAGTCACAGCAGCGATTGCAATAGCTACTGAAGCACGAAAGTCTTCAGCGTCAAGGGTCTCCCTTGTGTAGACTTTGTATTTGACGACTCAAAAAAAAAAAAAAAAAAAAAAAAAATCCCCAGAAGTCACTACAGGGAGATTTTTTCAGCAAAAAATTTGATTGCAAGTCCTTTTTATAAGTTATAATTTTCGATGAATTACATTATGAATAATTGATCGAGGCTTATGTAATTCTCAAGCTGCTTTCCTGATTGATTTACAAAGGATCCTACGAAAGTCTATCGAACAACTTCCACATGTGCAACAAAAAGTGAGCATCTATTGTTTCTGGTTTTTTCGTGGCCGAGGTAGCCTAGCCGGCTCGCTGTCAGCGTTTTTTATCGAGTAGTGGGTTCAAACATTGATGTCACTAAGATCAACCGTGTAGCGGAGCTGATATACGGAAATCTGTCGAGGCGCAAAATCTCCCCGTTTGCAAGGTATAGAAGTTTGGAGAGTGAGGTGCGAGCTCAAGTGTCATTCTATTAACTTAACCGAGGTGCAAAAATACGAGGTCCTTCACCAATAGCCCTAGTGTTGCTTCTAGTGCAAAGTTAAAAAAAAAAAACAATCAATCCTAATCTTTTCTGTACACTTCCGGTATCAATAAACGTTTTTTTTTAATCACTTTTTAATGCTTTTCGTATTTTGTATGTATTTCGTATTTGATGTATTTCGTTTACAAATTGCTCAAAATATTTCTTACACATTGTAATTGCGGATTTATGTTCTGAATACCAGATAACATTTAGTACCTTATCTTGAGGTGCCTCCATGTTTGCTTTTGTCGGCTCAATAAAAGAGCATGTGTGATACAGGGGAGGAATGAAAACTATTATCAAAATCTAAGAACTCAGCCGCCAATTTTGCCTTATATTGCCAACTGATCTCTAATGGATTGTTTTTGATCGACTGTTCAAATTCGGGACAATTGTTTTGGGTACCTTGAATATCATACAAGTTAAATCCTTAATGTAAAAATCGAGATCTTGAAATGAATTATTCGATATATTTAGCAAGATTCATGAATATTTTCAACAATACCAAGGGTTTTGGCTTGTTTGTTTTGTTACATACGAAAAGCGAAATAAAATGTGATAAATTTATTTTTTAAGAGAAGTGTGGGAAACTCAGAAGAAAACGTGTGACAAATAATCAAAAATTTATTCTGTTATATGGATAGAAAATAAAAAAAATAGGGTTATTTTGGAAAAAAAAAATAAATAAACAGATTAAAAATATTATGTTGAAAATAAATTACTCGGATCCCGCCATGAGGCGCCTTGTCTCGTGTAAGTGAGAGCGCACGGGTTCATGGGTAATATTTTCAGAGTGCTCTTGGATCTTGACCGCGTAAGGCGGGTATTTTCTCCTGACCGCAAAAGCGGGTTAAATTGTAATATGGGCTATGTGGAAGCCTTGTATAGTTTGTAAATAGTATAATTATTTGTTTATGTGTGATTGGCACGTTGAGACTGTTAATAAACGTGTGATTAAATTAACTGCTCTCCCTATTTTTGGCTTGGTGGATACCATCTCCAACATATTATTATTAATCTGAATGATATAAATGTCGACTACTGTGATATGTCATTGAAGGAACAGGGCGATTTTATGTTAATGACTATGGGTAATCAAAGGTTTTAAAAATTAATTTCCTTATTCCGTATAATTAATTTCCGAATACATAAAAAACACGATTTTCTACCGAAATTTACAATGTTTTTTACTGTACCATTCTAAATCCCAGCTCATTAACAGTCCCAAACTGCTTTTTTTTAATCTGGTATAATTAGAAAGAAAATTATAATGGTTTAAAAATTACGAAATAGCTGTCAACAAAAAAGGAAGATTTAATTTCTTTTTCTGGAAATCGTAATTTTTTTGAAAATATTGTTGACTCAAAACATGATTTCAGAATGTTTTACTGAGATACTTTTGGGAAGTTTCAACTGTATAATTTCTTACACTATTTTTAAGATTAAAAATTAAGGATTTAGATTTAAAGCTGATTATTTTTAATTTAAAGATATTTTTTCGATGGTATCCCCTAAACTTGATGAAATATTAATGGAAACTATCTCGATGAACTATAATATTTTCAAATTTAAATAAAATTCTTAAATGGTAGCTTATAGTTTTTACCTATATCATAAATATGTATAGTAAAAATTAAATTAAAATTAACGTTATAGAATATGTGTATAGAGTGTATTGCATTTGGGTCAAATTTCCCCACATTTCTCCTGAAGCTCCTTAGTTTACTAAACATTATTTTTTAAATATTATCTTTTTCTTGAATTTGAGTCATAATCTTTATAAAAACGATGTGGAAGTTTATTCAAATATCCTTTGTTAAAAATATTCTTGGAATGTATTCAGATACTTTCAGGTGTATCTACCATTACAACAATAAACAACATGGAAACATTATACCTTAACCTCTCATCAGTTCTGCACTTTCGACACAAAGGCCGTGTTTAATAATCAATTTTCCTGTATAATCGAGCGTTAATACAGTTTTAGCGAGAATACCAAAAATATCCCTGTAAATAATATTTTAAACGATTGAAAGAAGCACTATATTAACGTGTTCATATACCCACATTCTGAACCAGTGTAGAAGATATAAATATCCGACAATGTTCCCTCATTCTGGCAACTACGAAATTAAATTCATTATTTGAATATTGAATACACTCGTATTGATAAAAACAACACATAAAGAAAAAAAAAATAATACAATACAATGATAATTGAAACAATTTACTTTAATCGCCTGCTTTCACTTATTAATTTACTTAGCATTTGAACAATGCCGTGGTAGCCTGTGGTCATGGTCGCGGATCGCGGCTGGCGTTCTCGTCGAGTCTTGGGCTCAAAGTCTGACACCACTAAAAACTTGCCGGGTAGAGGGACTGATACACATTAAATCACGTCGAGGTCCCAATCTCTCCCATTCTCCACTAGCGAAAGTTTGGAGAGGAAGGTACTAGCTTGAGTGTCGTCCATGTCAATTGACTGAGGCACAAAATTGCGAGATCCTTCGCCAAAAGGTCTCGAAATGTCTCTCAATGCCATGTTAATAAGCAATCACAATTACATTACGTCTTGCGATAAAAACCACCCTAACAACTGTTACAAACTGTCGCCAAACGTCTTTTAGGGGTCAGAGGTCTGTGGAATTGAAGTACAATTGTTGGACTTGAAGAATATTTTATTGTACAGTACACTTTACATAGTTGTGATGTTGTGGAAACTTGACATGTAAACCAGTATAAAGTAAGAAAGCCAATACTGAAATCAAAACTATTACAATAAACACTGAACAAAAAGGAGAGCAAGGTGGTTTAGTGATTGATATTCAAGGTAATTAAACGCTCTAAACAACACAAAAAATCTGGAAAGGGAAAGGTTTGATAAATATGTAGGTTTATTGAATGTGTCGAACCATCGCATACCACCACCATACCATATTAAAGAATATTTACTGTACACATTCTTTATGGATTTTTTTTTTATAAAATTTAGAACATAACTTATTTATAAACATGATTAAACTACTCTTTACGAATAAATAGAGAAATATATTTTCAGGTAATCAATTGAATGCTTAAAAACGTTTTAAATCTTTTTGTAATGCAAACGGCAAAAATTTTCATTTTTATATTATTATTTTTCTTTAATAAAAACTTTAATTCCAAAAACAAATTTTTTGCCTTACAAGTGGATAAAAAAACGTGTCTTAAATTAATAATGCCTTCAAAAAAACTCATAAATTCCTTCTTCATGAAAAGAGCGCTAATGACGATATAGACTCCTCTAAAAAGTACTTTAATTAAGATTTATATAATTAAGTGTTGCCTCTTCAGAAGCATAAAAATAATTAAAAATTCAAGAGTCATTAAAAATCGTGCATGAAAAAGTATTTATATTCTTAAAAAAATTGATAATACTCGACCATTATAAAACTATAATTTTTTAAGAGATATTTCAAGGCTATTTGGGCCTTTTGTAAATGATAGCTGAAATATTGATATTTTTTTAAGAAATGATTATCCTATATTTCTACCATGTTTTTAACATACAAGCGTACATACAACTTACGGCGTACCTCTCTCCCCCCTTCCCCCCAAAAGGATTTTTTTAGAAATGTCGTTTCAATTTCTTTACAATATAACCTTATCACCTTCTTAGCATTCTCCGTTGTACTTACAACATTTTTTCAATTAATGATTCAGTTGTTGGAACCATTTATGATTTTAATCTGCGGTGATGGTTGACAACTAATCCCTTTTTTTCTTCATCACTTCTACATCCACACATTGGTTTCTTTCATGAACGGAAGGAAGAAGAAAATACATAGAGATAGATCGGGAGAGTAAGGTGTATGGAGAAAGGAGTCATGTCATTTTTTATCGAAAATTATACCACTGAGATAGTTCTTTCAAAAGGACGACGAGAATTTAAGGCACACATTTGACATTGACCCTTCTCATTCTAAATCTATAATTAAAACTCGCTGAACAGGACTATAAGACAATTCATCTAACTCCACCATACGTTCAGTGGTTTGTCGTTGCTTTTCAAGCACAAATTCTTGAATTTTCTGGACATTTCCATCTGTTCGGGTAGTTGGGGGAAGTTCAGAAAGTTTGTCATCAATCAACATGTTGGCACTTTAAAAAAAAAAAAAAAACACTTGTAAATTTGCGTGTTTCTCAAAGGATCTCTCTCATCTTTGTGAGTTGTTTTCAACAACACATAACACTGCGGCCTTTTTCCTGAGAAGGAAGAAAAACTTCACAGCCATATTACCACACTATTAACCAGGTATTAAAAGTTGTTCCCACTTAAATCGGCCATCTTAAAAAACCAAGAGGCGAACAAAACAACTGCGTTGAAACAGTTCCTTATGGGCAGATAAAACCTTCCCAGGCGACGCTGCAATTCCAGGCAACTCGTAAAAAGTTCTGTTCATACATGCTCCTAGCTGGAGAAATACTCAAACTCCGCTTACGGCAGTTTTGTTTGGGAACTTTTAAGTATCTCCTCGTTGTATGCTCTTCGAAGTTTATCATTCTGAAAAGGTTATTTCAAATTAAAGCGTTAATTTACCACTAAAAGGAACAATTATTTACATTGCAAAAATCAAACAACCATGATATTGGTACTCTAGATCACTGGATGAATAGAGCAAAGGAAAATTATTATTTTTCAATCTTATGTTGACATTTTATTGCAGACAAATTTAACTTTGACTATCCATTTATAATATTTTTTTCATTGCCCTATGAATCTAGAAGAAAAACATTAAGAAACAAGATTATTTTATACATTTTTGTGCTTAAATTAGTGGATCTGTCTCAATGGGGTCAGTACTACCTTCCGTGAGTGTTGAAGATATCTAAGGGAACTACTCCTCCCCCCTCCCCCCGCGCGCTCGGGCAGTACACGCAAGAGCACGTTGAACATTTTATTAAATATCACCGAATATATGTTTTATTAAATAGTTTTAAGTGCGAAATTAATACGTATTAAAAGTAGGTATTGGTATATTATAGCCATATTCCCAGTACCTTTTTAATTCGTACACAAAGGAGCCGCACCTTGCAGCACCCCCAGTGTGTACGTATGTTCCGGCTCAGTCAGCAAACATATATCAAAAATTTTGACAAATCATGATAAAACTAAGACTCCCCTAACATACTCCACCACATATTTCTGCATCTAATGTTAGTCTTCAGTGGAGCTTCATACTTTTCTTCTCAAAGCTAGAATATTACTTTTAATTACGCTAAAAAAATCGCAGTTACAAGAGGGAACAAAATGATATTTCTGTATGATTAATTATTTTCTCTGTCTTTTGAAAATATTTTTATACATTTAAATTAAAAATCTGAACATTTATTACTATATTATTGAAAAAAATATTGCGAATTGATGCGCTTTTTTTTTTATCTGAAAAGGATGCTGTTATGAGTTTCGTTTCTTTCAAGAAGGGTGTGATAGAATCAAAAAGGTTCAGAAACTTGCAGTGTAAATAAAATATTTGTTCTGTTTGATGGAAAATATTAGCTTGTGCCGCATTTAGTATTCTTATAATTCTATGTCATAAAATAATTTTGACATGAATGGAAAATTATAGAGCTGTAAAAATTGTTTAGCACATTTTTCGAAGTGTAAGAAGCAAAGTTGAAAAGAAGTTCAAAGTTGATAAGAAAAAAAAAAGTGGCATCCCAATTGTATCAAGAAATCTTATGTTTGTCCCAGTTTTTTGATATTTTTTTAGACATCCCAGTTTATATATAAATAAAGGAGAAGAAACTATTCAACAGAATTTCTTAAAAAGAGTTTAGTTGTTATTTAAATTGCTCAAAATTTTAATAGAAACTGTACTTAAAAATATTTCTGACCAGCAAGTTTGATATTACAGCAAATAGACATTTTATACAGTTTTCCGCCGAAAACATATAATGAATAATAAATGACAAACTAAAAGAAACACCTTTCAAAAAAATTTAGAATTAAAGTATTAATTAATATATATAACAAATTGATACTTTGTCCTGACAATATACGTAAAATTACAAGTTTTTATAACTACACTGCTAATTCAGAAAGAAATGAATAATATAAAATAAGCTGAAGCAAATAGTCAGTGTTAGGCTACTATATGAACTATCGTCAAAATCATTTTTCGGAAACATGTATGTCCATTACAATTACACATAATACTTTAATAGGCGTATAATTATTGTAACTATCTATTAATTTCTTTTTATGATTATCGGACATCCATCATCAAACGAAGTAAAAAAGTGCGCAATTATGCCATCATCGCTTTCTACTCTAATTACTTTTCGCTAATTGTGAGTTGAGACAACCAAGAGAGTTTCAAGATGAAATAATTCGTATAAATATATATATTTATCGCTTGTTTCACTTTATATAACGCGTATATAGATAAGGCGTGGCTCCTCTCTCTAAAGTTAATACAATTACTCTAAATGCAAATTGAAATTATATTGATTTTAATGAGTAAAAAAAATTAAAAGCACATGGCTGGTACTGTTTTTCTTTTTTAAAAGAATTTTAGTTTCTACATTCAAATTTAAAATTTTGTGAATCACTTTTTTTGCAGGTAATATGACCAGAAAAGGCATTTAAGTCATTTTCCTATTTTTCTCGATAAATCAGTCTACCACTTTTTAACATACTTCATTTAAACAAAAGGACAATGATAAAAGATACAGCTTCAATATTTTTTCGAATAGAAATTTGTTTATGTTTGAAATAAGAGTCGAATTTAAAAATAAAAATGAGCTGAGAGAAAGATGTTCTGAAAAAAATTAGTTCTTAGGTAACTAACGGTAAGTTCTTGAAATTCAATCACAAGCTTTTAAAAAAATTTCCTATTGTACAAATGACTTCCTTTAAACAGGTTTTATTTCACACATTGGATTATATTATTTAAAGAAATAAACTTTCGGAACATTAGTTAAATCATAAAATCAGAATGCCAAAACTTCTTCGTTCGTTGAATTGCTCTCTCTCTCTAGCTCTAGCTCATATTTCTACTCGACCCGATTCCGAAACCTCAGTTGTGGAATAGATTTAGCCAGCAATCGCTTCAGAGGAACAATTTTTTTTGGAATAACAACAAAAAGATTTTTTTAGGATGTATTTATTTTAGTTATTGCTGTTCTAAAAGCTGGTAAAGTGAGGCAGTAAGGAATTGAATGTTAGTTTCAATTATTTTTTTAATAATCAGATCCAATACGTATAATTGGCCTGAAAGATTCAAAAGTTGATTCCTATTTGTCATTTTTTGCCGTTGACGTAAAATGGTTGATGTAAATTTAAAAAAATTCAACTTCCCCTTTCGAGCAGTCACAAAAGATTGGCTGTATTTCTCAAAAAAAAAAAAAAAACTTTGATGATATTTTACTGTAATTTCTCAAATATATTTTATGAAAAATCCTTAACAACTTTGATAAAATAATCATCTTTTTAATCACTTCACTCATTCAGACTTGAGTTAAAGTAATACAGCCTAATAGTTGTTATTATATCATATCTGCGGAAAAAAATGCCAAATATGAGCTACTAGAAACAGGAAATTCTTTTTGAAAAATGGTAATTGAAATGCGTTTCAGAGCTTTTTAATTTTATTGATGAAAACATAGACATCACATTTCAATTTCCTTTCAAAAATTTCTATTAGTGTCTCTTTTATTCAGTTACGATCGTAATTACGGTTGCTATTGTATGGACTTTTTTTTTCTTCTTCTCTCTCTCTATGTATGACGATGAACAATACTTTTTACCGACAAAATTGCAGTTTTCTATACATTTAGAAAACATTTGAAAGAGAACTCTATTTCACAAAAAAAATAGCTTTAACAATCACTATCCTTCAAACACGTTTCTCACGAAGAGCCAATGTGGAGGAAGAAACCCACAGATCAATTAAATATAAAGTGTATTTCGCCGAAGAAAGAAAAGAAGGTGAAAAAGAAATAAATGTACAAAAGGAAAAAAAACCGGATTATGTCAGATATATTTTAGAAAAAAATTCGTTTTCGAAGTTGTACCTTTATATTATTTGTGATTCATGTCCGATTTTTTCTAAAGGAAGATGAAAAAAATTCTTTCTTGTTTTCAAATGGAAAAAAAATAGAGTATTTTTTACTAAAGAGACGGATAGCATAAATGGAACAAAAGGTGATTCTCTATTGTCTGCAATAAGATCAGAGATTAGTTTGAAATTATTCATTTTTATCCAATTCTTATTTTGAAGTGCATGGTAAACTTTTAAATCGTACAAATTGAACTCAGTAATTTGTTTATTATATGGTTCTTTCATTAAGATTATTATATAATGATCTTGCTTTCAAATATTCATTTTTTTTAAATTGTTACACAAAATTCTAAAAAGAAAAATTAATTTTCTAAGGTAAAAGCAACCGATATTAAAAAATACTGGATCTTAAAAAGAGGATGTATAAAAATAACAAAATTGATTTCTTTTTTTTTAAGAATGCATAATATTTCTCATCTATACGAGAACCGTTTAGAATTTACCCATGTTAAGAGATGAAATGAGGTATTGGGAGTGGGATCGGGGCATTTCACTGTAGCAATATACATTCAATTGCTTTTCCTGTTCTACGAGCCCGCAAGGACTTATCTTTTTGAGGTAAGTGTGGGCATCCCTCATCGCAGGCACCCATTTTTCAACACGGGAGACCTCAGTGATTCTTCTTTTCTTTCGAATTCTCTTTTTGTGTCGACCATTTTTTTTTCAAACATCTAGTTCACAGATACGCCTTGATTGCGCAGCCGAACATTATCTGGTTGTAACGTAAGTTCTTGACAACCACCTCTCAGAGACTACTGTTTCAATCTTTATTTTGTTTCCCGACTCCCTAGTCAAAAGACGTTATAAAAGGGGTTATTTCTAAAATGTGGGCAGTAAATAAGCCACATCTGTGGTCAGCTGCTTTGGTGCATTCATTAAACGCGTGGAAGGGGTGATTCGCCTTTGTGAAGAGCAATAGTGAACTATGCGTCAGAATGACACGGGAATTTAGGAACTATGTGTTTGATGTTCACCCTGTGACACCAGCATGTCCAGTCGTCAAACTGGATATTGTCCGAATAGAAGGAATGGTGTTGGGGACGGAGATGGAGGTTATCTGTGAAAGTCAATGGCCGTCCAATCGGAAATGAAAATGAATCGAAGGGGATGGGAGACAGCCTTAAAGATTTAAAAGAGACGGGGAGAAAAAGGAGGGAGAACGAGAGGAAATTCTGCAACGAGCGATCCGGTGAGGAGAGGGCGAGAGAGGTTTCGATTCACGCTATTCATCTACTCTCGTTATTCATGCTATTTTGCTGGACTCTTATTGATTTATTTCTATTCGTTATATTTAGTTCGTGATATCATAAAAATATTCTATTCGTGATATGCTAAAAATAATATGACGAAAAAACCTTGTAACTTGCGGCTAACACTTAACAATTGTAAATAAAAAAAGTAATTTTTCTTTAGCTGTGGGATCCTTCATGGTACCGAGACATTTTACAAAACCTGGAGTCATTACGTTACATAGTTCTTGCGAAATTAAATATCACCATCCCTCACTCACCTTTCTTATGAAGACCGGGAAAATGATGCCCTTAGTATTTCAAAAATCCGGTGCCATATTTTTTCTCTTCTGTGAGACCATCTTCACTTTCTTTGCAGCAAATGTATCGGAAGCATCCCTTTGCTTTGATTGTTATGTATGGTTTCTGGTGTGTGTTTAGGAATCCAAACCATTAATATAGTGAAAACTCGAGACGAAATATCTATAGTAACTCAACGTGGTTGTAATCAAAACTAATCAACGGATCAACATCAAAATTATTTTGTTTCCATTCAGCAGATGGCATCACACAGTGGTAATACCAAATTGCCTTAGCATTGTCATCTATCATCATAAGAGCTACTTTCTGGACCATCCTCTTATTATGGTACACAAATATATTTACATTTAGAGTATTTATTAATTGATTAATCTGTGAATATACTAAAAATAGTTACTTGAGAGATTAATGAGCAAAACTGTTATTTGCTCGAATATTATTGAAATAAAGAATTCAAGGAAAGTAAATTATCCTGAACAATAATTAAAGTATCGTTTTTTCCCTAAAGATTTATTTTAATAGAACATAATTTGTTTCAAGTCATAATGCTTTGAAAATATACAGAATGTCATCTAAAATACAACACCATAAGGCTTCAGAGATATTAAAGCCACATTTGTTAGAGAGGTAACACACAGTACGTTGGTGAAATGTATGTGATTGAAAATACAGCCTTCCTTATGGTGAAGAAGAGTCAATATTGACGATGAAATCAATATTTAGTATTACTGCCACGGCTATTAAAATCAATTGCGATACTCCTTGACATTGAATCAAAGAGACTCTGAATGTCTTGTTGAGGTATGGCGGCCCGTGCTGCATCCTCGTGTTGCCAAAATTGATCTGGTGTAGCCGAGGGTAACGTATGCCTTGCCAGCCATGTTCGACAGGCGATAAATCAGTAGAACAGGTAGACCAAAGCAGCAATGAAATCTGGTGGGCGAAGAAGAATTATTGAGCATTGGTAGGGCAATCCCCTGTTCCATTATGGTCGCATGTAGGCCCTGGAAGTAAGAGAAGGAAACAAACTCCACAACCTTAGAGTTATACTTATTATACTTATCTGGTTATATATATATATATATATATATATATATATATATATATATATATATATATATATTATATAACATTTCCTTTCTTTCTACCTCAAAAAGCAATTGAAACAAAAGTATCAAAATACTTCCATGATTTTGTGTGATCTAAAATGATGTAAAGGGAATGAAATGAGAGTGAGAGAGAGAGCAGACATACACACGCAATATCGATACTTCAAAAATTCATTTCTGAGATTTTTATTAATTTAATTTGAAGAATTTAACCGTTTTTATTTTTTTTTTACTGAAAAGAAGTGGAATCTGTTTTTATGTTTTGTATCCATTTCTGCTTTCTCCATCATTGAGGAATAAAGCAAATAAATGGGCAGAACACTTTTATCATAAATGTTTACCAACTTCAAAACTATTAGTCGTAAGCCCATCCTAAATACAAACTATTATATTAAAATATTAAGTTACACGAATACATGTCACTTTAAAAAAATTTTGGAGAGTATATTTATGCTCTTTTGTGGGAGAATGTGCTTTAAATTTCAAAGTACTTTTCACATCCAGTTTACAAATTTATGTAAAGAGAATGGAGGATTAGTCGTTTTTGTTTTCAAATACTGTCAAAAAACTCTTTGACTGTTTTTTAATATAAATTGTAGTATTTTCCCGAATTCAAAACCACCTTCTATATACTTGTAAATTGAATGATTTTGTAAGTTTTTATGCATCCTATTCCATATATTGTATTGAAGAAATTTGCTTCCAAAGATCATTGTGAACATCTGTTATATTAATGTAATATGCATGGAATATTGTCCGAACTAGAGGATTGCAGAAATGTTTGCATTTCAATTTTTAAGAATTGGTGCCATGTTGATGTACCGAGACGAGCTATTTGAAGAAGCTGAGGCATAGACTAGCATTGCTGTTGTTAAATAAATAAAGTTATTAAATAAAATTGAACAGAATGCACGGTAGGGAGTAGTTTGTAATTTCTTCAGTTATATAAATGTTATAACAAAAGTCATTGTTGTAATTAAAATATAGTGATGCAATAACAATCAGCCAAGCCTTTTAACCAGTTTATTCATACTTTTTGAATAAGCAATAACAAAATGTATTACTAAAAGCGATTTTCAATCATCCTTAAAACGTTCAATTTTATAATTTTTGCACAAGTTGCTGAATCGAAAGATGAGAATTTTGGGCAACATTCTATTTTTCAATTTTTATGTAATGGTGGCCCAGTTTCGAAGAGTCTTTTTTAAAAGTTTTATTGATGGAAAAACATAATTTTACCATCATAAATATAATCGCTACCAAGGAAAAAATAATTAAAGTTTTTTTTGAGAAAAATTGGTTGTTTAATGAAACTAAAATAATTTTACAAGGATCATATAAAGATTTTTTTCAACCGAAAGATGAACATTTTTTTTAAATGCACTTATCTCAAAAACATATTTTTAATAACTGAGAAAATATTGTCTATATTTTAATGAAATCTGATACTTAGTTTTTAATTATCTTTTGCAGGGTTTGAACTAATAGCTTGTTTTTTTTCTTTCATTAGAGTACTATATTGTAAACTTTTAATGTAGTTAGTTTGTTAGTCAGCAACAAACTAACGAACTTTGTTCTCAAATTCTAAATGTAAAATAATTACTTTCTTGTCATCTTGTTGCCATTCCACTGGTAAATAATTAATTCTTCAAGAATAAAAATCAGAACAAAGAGTTGCGTAAAATATTCTAAAGAAAACATTAACCAGTTGAATTAATTTTAACATTCTAGAGAAGAATCAAATTAATTGTATTTAACGTGGGCCACCGCCTGAAGTTACAATAACAGATGTGAATCTTGGAATACGAATAAAAGGCTTACTCAACATAACTTAACATTCTTTATTAGAGATTTTTGGTTGAATAAACTCATTAAAAGGAAAACTTATTCTTAGGAACTAAGAACTTTGCAGACGGCTAACGTTTTCTAAATTTTGATTAAATGAAAAAATACTGTTGAAAATATTAATATTGCCAGTAGAAAAATATTTTATGATTACTGAGACTTCTAACCGTAGGCTTGAAGGACTGTGTAATTTTTCTTAGAGATACACGGTACTTTTAAATAAGTTATCAAAATAACTTTTTTTCTACGAGAAAACATGTCCATAGTTATGTGAAACGATTGGAATTAAAGAAATGTAAATATGAATGTTTAAATTAATATATTTGATTAAGAAAAATTTTTACCGTGTATTTCCTTATATAAGCCATGCATTTTGGAACTTTTTTAAACTGAATTACGGGTTTTGGTGTATATATGGATACAAATGTTCGCAAAAATATAGAAACTTCTCTAATTGCAGCACACAAGCGATACATCGCCAAATATAAAACTTTATATTTTTTTAGTTAATATACCTAAAATTTGTAAGGAATATAATTCTAAATGAAATTAAAATTATTTTATGATAATTGGTCGTTTTATTTTCGGAGTTGTTTACATTATTGGTTTGTTCAATCGTTGGAAAATTCGACGATGGCGAAATTTTCACCCGGCTAATGGAAATTAATCAAAATCCACTCTAGAAAGTACGATAGAATATTTAACTAACTCAGGTACAACATAATGTATACAAGACAACAACTAAATGGTTGCAAAATGCTAACTTCAGGCAGGATTACCAGAATTTTATATCTATCTTTGTTGGCATCTGGAGGTTTATTTTAGAGCGATAGATTGGAAAGCATTCCAATCGTTATACTTATCTGGGCAACATTCCCCCCTGCTCTTCCTCTGGATTTCACAAGATATTTCTCCATTTTGGCTTATAAACGGGATTTGAATACTGGACTGATTTGGAAAAGGAAAAATAATTCAGTTTATATAAAATTCAGCTTATTGTCGGAAATATTAAATAATAGTTTTTACCTAATACACTTACTCATGTATTATATTAAAATGATTATTTCCTCCTACTGCTTTAAGTTTTTCTCTATGGAAGACGAATTAGTAGGAAATGACGTGTGTGACTAATCCTTTTGAAAATACATAAAAAATAAGCTCTATTTTAAGTGTGTAGCTTATGTACTATAATTGATTTAGTGGTTTCAAAGACAAATATACATTAGTATATATATTTGTATGTTATATATACAAATATAACATAGTATATATTTGTGTTATGTATCAACACAAAATCATATCGATTAAGTTACCAATGTTTTATATTATTTAAACTTCATTAAATTAACTGGAGACTGGGGAAATCGAAATTAAATAAGACATACTTCCCAAAAATCATTTTTACATCTAACAAATCGAGTATGAGTTATATTTACAGAAGATTTAGAAGAAATAAAGACGTATATTTTGTAGAAAATCATAAGCTTCTGCTGTGTGAGAATTTTTACTCTTACAATGTGAGAACGATTATGCACCCACTTCAGCATAAAGTGAATGTTGCCTCGTTCGATGTAGTTGGGACCTAATGTTCGAAGTAGATCTACAAATGCTCAAAATGTACAAATATGCTATTTATTGTGTTAGCCGCTAAGAGAAGTGGTACCATGTCCTCGGAAGTGACTTCCTGGTTGAATGTTTAATAGATCTCTAACGTCCCTTCTCTGCGGAATTATGTGTGGATTGAAATTGCCCACGCCTTTTCAAAATCCATGGGATACAATCCTTTCTTTTGGTTGGACAGCAGATTATTGCTATGTCACTGAGCACCCCAATCGGGTAAGGAAATAACACTGTAATACTGTATCATTTAGTGGGGAGGTGCTCAGGATCCCAGGAAATAGAACTCTGCAAGATCAAAGTTCATGGGAAACAGAAATATTTTTTTGACCTATCACACGAGTATATTTGCCTTTTATTAGAACCTTGCTGAATGTAAGGGAGTCCCTTGTTAAATGTTGTCTCCGCACAATATTATCACTTTCAGCATCCTCAGATAATCAGGAAGCGATCATTTTTTTATGTCACTGGTAATAAGATGTTACTAAGGTTTTGTTGATTTTGTGCAAAATATTTGTTAAGTTCCTCTTCCCCATTTTGTTTATACTCATTCAAAGTTGTTAGAATATATCAGTGAAAACAATATTTTTTCCAAGGAACGTGTATGAAACCAATAAGTGTTAATATGGAAATTTGCACATCTCTTCTGAAATTTAAGAAACAAAAAACTTCTTCGTGCTGACCGATTTGAGCTAAAGGATCAGACTTAACAAGACTTTACAGTACTTAAAATGGTGCTGCTAGTAATTAATTAGAAGTAGGAAGCAAAAGATCGAAGAGATGTGCATATATTACGATGCTCCCTTCCCAAAAATAGGAAGTACAGTCTCATCAGAAATATTAGATTAATTTAAAACAGAATGGAGAGAAACATAAGGGCAAACGGGAAACTTCAAAGAAGCAACATCTATCACTCGCTTATCAAGGAGAGTTGTCACGTTTCTCCTCGGTGTCTTGAAAGTAACTTAGCATTCTCGGTGGTGAGGGTAAAACAGATGGTGTTGAGAGTAGCTTTAGCTGATGTTATTCTGCTTGGTCCAAAGTTCTTATGATGAGATCAAGGAAGGAAATAATTTATTCTAGATTTGAATTTCTTACTTATCCAAGCTCAGTATAAAGTTAAAAGAAGAATTCCCTTCCCCTAATAATAGCATTCATGTGTAATACACATTTAGTTTCAGCATGCGTCCATATAAAAAGATAAAGGGACTATATTATCTAATCGATCTATACAGAAAAATTCCTTTTTGTTAACTTGATTGACAACAAAAAAGTTGAATTTATTTACTCAAAAAAGTGAAACATTATAGTCATTATTATGTATGTTTACTTGAGCTTTTAAGAAATATGGAACATCTAATAAGTCCGTTAACTTTAACCAGGATGCAAGATAATTTAGGAAACAAAAGATATGATTAACTATTTACTTTATTGACTATATTTAATCATATATTTCTCCAAAAAAATTCACGCTGGAATAATATAAAAGAATGTGAGACAAATACTGTATTTTTGGAGATAACGAACAGTGGAAATTTTTCACCAGATTATTCTTAATGGACTTAAATAAAAGAAGAAAAATGAAATAAAATCAGAATTGAAGTTATCCTGTTCTATTCAAAGATTTGTAAGTGATTTCTTAGAATTGTAGATTTTTTACGTAATTTTTCCCACTAGGTTTAAAAATCTCCGTTTCTTCCCTTTTAGCTTAGAAAATCGCTGAACTGGAATAATCTCAGAAAAAACTGAATTAAGGTGATTCTTATTTTCTTAAAAGCTAAAAAGTTTTGGTGCGTTAAATATTTCGTATTTGAAGACATATACGTATTTATTTAACTGCATTATTTCAGGGGCTAATTGTTATTGCTGTCAAAAATTACAGAAGGAACAAGGAAATTAGAATTATTATTAGCTGATAATATTATATTAAAATAAAATAAATTATATTCTAGCTTGAGATTTTGGAAATTTTTTGAGAAATTTTAAATTGTTTCAAAAAATATTTAAAAAGACTGGTTAAACGTTCACGTTAATCAATATGCAAAAAATAATTTTATTTTTAATTTTACATTAACAACAGTTACTTTTCTCTTATGATATATATTCCAATTTAATAATTTATCGTCTGTTTCGATTTTAATATTTGAAAAGAATACAGTCTACTCTGATGTTTAATTTGTATTAATTTTAGTATTTAATTTAAAAATTTGATTTTTATCGCGTTGTCGCTTGGTTTTATTCTTTTTGTTGTTAAAAATTTATGCACATCAGACGCTTGTATATTATTACCAGATATATAAAGTTAATACATACTTTTTCAGAAATCTACAGTTCTGGTTGATAACTTTGACTCTATGTAGCCAATTTTCAATAATTTTAATGAGTATTTATTCAAAAAGAGACCTTAAAATATATTGTTACATAAACAAGTTATTTTTGTACAATAAAACCCCATTTCTAATGGTATTTAAAGGAATAAAAATGAATTTTTTGATAAAACAGACCATCCGTCCATCATACCAATCTTAACAAAACGAAAACTATCAATAATTAAAATTATTTTTAATTCTGCACTATTCTAACATTTAACACATAACATTAATTCTGAACATTTATTTTTACAAAAAAGCAGGAGAGAGAGAGAGAGATTTTACAAAAAAGCAGGAGAGAGAGAAAAAGAGAGAGAAGTTTCAACTAATGAACTTTGCAAAACATGTACATATAACTTTTTTCAAAATATACTTATAAGGTTTATCATAATTTAAGAACAGAATTTCGGTATTCTTTGGATTCAAACGTTTTGATTCAATTTATACAAAATGATTAAAGTTACTAGAAAATCTATCAAAAGAATTCACTTAATGAGCACAGAATATATAAGTTATATTTCTTATAAATATAATATGTATTTAAATTCTAATAAAACCACACATAGTTATCGCTTAATATTCACATAGAAACATGAAATGTCTTTTACCGATTAATTTTTTTGCACTCTAAATAGGATATCGTTATTTTCCCGTCATCTATTCTCGGACTCAAGACGCAACTTCCAAAAACTTTTTTTAAATTTTTTTAAAACAGCTTAGAAACAATCAATCTATGAATTTCAAACGGAATGAAACACCTGGGGAAAATTTCAATCCAACGCTTTTGTTGACGGGCTAAAAAAATATTCCACTGAAAAGTCCTTTACTTTGATGAATGTTTCCTTCGAGGATAAGTTTATTACAATTATATGCATAAATTCTTTTTATCTTTTCCTTATTATATATTATATTCGATTATCAATATTTTTTACCATTTAGAATATTTGATTTTTCACTCACTTTCTTTTGAGAAGAAGCTGACTAACTATTTACAAAAACGTTTAAATTTTGGTCCGAAATATTCGATGCCTTTTTCGAATAACAATTTTGAAGGAATTTAATAAACTCTATAAAACAATTTTTTTTGAATACATAGTTCTTAAGGATTTCTAATTCTTCGTAGTGATGGGAAATCTGTTGCAGTTGCAGTTATAGTTATGGTGTTCACGGTAGCCTAGGATTCATGGTCGCGGAAGGGTGGTTTCCGTAGAGTCGTAGGTTTGATCCATGATGCCAGTGAAGAACTTGCCTCCCAGTGGGGCTGAAACTTGTTAAATATGTCAAGACTCAAAGTCCTCTCGTTAGCGTGGTGAGGAAGTTCGGAGAGGGAGGTGCTGGCTCAGGTACAGTCACTTGACCGTTAATCCAAATTACGAGGTCTGTTGCCAATACGTTCGTGTTGCTTCTAGGGCGATGTTGATAAAACCAATCAATCGATTGTAGTTACGACTAATGCATATATCAAAGAGCATTGTGAAATTTTTCAATCAAATTAACATCCTTGAGCAATTAAATAAATAACCTGCATGGAAAAATGCTATTCTGGAAAATAATTAAGATATTTAAAAAGTATATAAAGGAAACATATTTTAAATAAAAAGGAATCATTAATCCTTACCAATATCATTACCAATACATTTTTCAAAAAAATGGATAAATTAATTAAATAAGTAAATAAATAAAAATAAGTAAATAAATAAATAAGCAAATAAATAAAATAAGTAAATAAATAAAATAAGTAAATAAATAAAATAAGTAAATAAATAAAATAAGTAAATAAATAAAATAAGTAAATAAATAAAATAAGTAAATAAATAAAATAAGTAAATAAATAAAAATAATTAAATAGTCAAATAAAAATAAAAAATGAAATAAAACCTTTTTTTGTTTAAATTAAGCAAAAAAAAAAAAAAAAAACGTTCATCATCTCCTTGCACCTTCTCCCCTCATTATTTTAATCTTCAGATATCGTAAAACTTAATTAAGTAATCAATAAAACCACAATTCCAATTGAAGAAATGTCTGAAAAATACAGATATTGTCGATAAGTTTGCTTCACAGATAAGTGCAATATATATCTCTCTCATTCTCTCAATGCGTCTAAATCTTATTTTAGAATTAAACAATAATGTTACAACTCACCAACTAACTCGCTTCTTCTTGAATACTGCATGTTCGATTCCAATTACTACTTCCTCTAACTAGGAGTTAACTTTAACCAATTTTAATTACAAAAGATCTGTTACAGCAATTCCCTCCAACATCTAACTTACAAACATCTACTGGTTTCTCACTATCATATATACTCTTCCATCTTATTTGTCGATTATATTTCGCTTATATATCACTATTCTCCATACAATTCATTGCACTTCATATCTTTCTCTAATTTGCGTAATTATGTTTAATTCTATTGGAAATGATTTACTATTTTAAATGTAAAATCACAAAGTAAATCCCAGATGTAAGTGCAGGTTCGCGTATAGCTTAACGTTACATCACTTCTATAAATATCTTATCAAAAACGTTCAAAAAAATGATAGCTTCATTTGCTGTAAAGAAATTATCTAAACGCATTTTCTTTACTTGAAACATAATTTAAAAAGCTAACTTTGATAATAAATATTTATTACGTCTTGCAATTGATTAAAGGATACTTTATTTTTCTCCACTGTTAAATTTATTAAATACAACATCACTAATTCTAGCGAAATTTTTAAAATTAATTTGGGAATGATAGATTTCCAAATTTAATTTGTTTCTGGTACAAGTTCTGTTTTTAAAATCTGAACTGTCTGTAAAACAAATAAAAGGAGTCTTTTAATATTTATTAAAATAATAAAATATTTCCAAAACTATCTTTTTCGCATCGTAAAAATATAACTCTTATCTTTGACAATAATGAGTACTTATCTCATATTTGCATTTGGAAGAGGTGTCATTAGAACATTGATATGAAACCATTTGAATTTAAAATACGTTTCTCATGAATATTTAATGGGAAACTCAACTCATTAGTGTTGATTTCTTAAAAGCAAAGTTTTATTGATCTAACAGTCGAGGCAGAATTTTAATTATTAAAATCTTAAAATTGATTGAAGTACATTATTTGTAACAGTCATTTAATGTCACATGTAGACTTAGAGATAATTAGATTTGTATAATAAATGTAAATCTCTCCCAAAGTATCAATGGCATACGTTCAATTGGATTATCTTGTGCCACATTATGAACAAACTAATAAAGTATAATAAACATCGCAATAGAAATAAACGCATTTGTTAGACATTTTCTGTCTTTTCTTTCACGACACGTTTCACTAATTTTAATTACCGCTGTTCTAATTTTTGAATTTTTTTTTATTCGACAGATTTGATAGATGTGATTTTATGCGATAAAATTCAAAAGGAATTTTAAAGCATGTAATATATAGGCAGATTCCAACTAATTGGGGAATAAAAATTAAAACTGTATATAGTGATAAGAACTAAATACAAAGCTTCATTGAAAGGTAATGCCTCCATTGCCATAGGGTTTTATTTATAGCCCGGAATAATTATGAAATTTATTGATGTGCCTGAAGGCTACATATACCCTTTATTAATTTCTTTGTTCTCAGGTGTGATATGTGTGCTGACCAAGGACGAAGCAATTATCTCTTCAATAACTTCGGGAACGTTTTGTTACTTTTAATTGTGTATAATTATAACACCTTGCCAACCAAATGAAACGTGATTACATTAATTAGATGAAGATAAGAAGTATAATGAATTGAATTATAGACAGTGACATATAAGCGAAGTAAAATCGAAAGGATGGAAATTGTGGATACATAATAATGACGTGCTAATAAATGTTTGTTAATTTGTGAGACTAATTTTAATTAATCGTTTTTGTTGGAAGTGAATATGCTATTATCTACAGGTTCAAGAATTGGATTGAGGGATTTGGTAAGCTAAAACTTTATTATTAAAATATAAACTAGAATTTACTGATTTAAGGGGGATTCGAGGGAGAGCTTACATATGTATTCGCTGTTGCAAGTTAATACAATGTTTTGATCTTCTCGTATGTAACTTCAATTGGAGTTTTGAACTTATTGACTATTTTTTAGACTTTAAGATGGCTGTAAATAATGAAGGAAATACTTCACAAGCATTGAAGAAGATGAAGACCCGCGTGAGCATGAGTTTGAAGCACCGAGAAGTTTTTGATAGTTATGAGTTACGAATCTATAAAGACTCAATCTTGCGACTTTCACCTCTTTCAAAGATGATTGAGCATCTTAAAGGACGCAATTTTCGTCCTGAGGATGAGGTCAAAGGTACCATTAATGCCTGGATCTGGCCTAAATGCGTGGAAAGGGATGAGGTCATTGTCGAAATTTGAATAATGCATTACATAGAGAACACATGTAACTTTCAGATACCGCTGGGATTGTGAAGATAAGGCTAATAAAAATAAATGGACATATAAACATTGCTTTTTAACCAAACCTTGTAACTTGTCATCATACACGATTATTAAAATCTGACACAGTTGCTTTATTTTGTTTTCAAAAGGTTGGTTATTCGTAAGTGATTCGTCTGAGTCTAATATTATGTTACTTCTCTAAGTTAAGATAATGAAGGAGTAGTGTAAAGGAATTTCACTTACTTTCCGAGAATCGGATGTTATTGTTGAAGGAATTTGAGATGGATTGAAATCTACCCAGCACGTGTTACAGAGATTCATTTCAATTTAGAATTAAGTGACATAATCATGTTCAGAATAAGTGCAAATATGAATATCAAATATCTGCGGGATCTCACTGCATGTGCAGAAACGAACAGTGAACTCGGTGATTGGGATTCCAAAATTGGATAATAATCCTGGTAATGATTACAAAATGGCCCAAAGCAAGAAATTGTGGCTTGCAATTATATTGATCTGCAACCGTAGACTTCAGACCAATTTCTTACCCTAAAGCATGAAACTGTCTAGCTAACAAAAGTTTTCATCAAGTTCTCATAATATTGTAATTCCTTTACGTGGTTCCAAGAAACTGTCCCAAAATTTGAAAACGCTATAGAAGTGCTTGATGAGAATTTTTGATGACAGTAGAATACATATTTTGGTTAAGTAAACTGACGTTTATATTCCAACAGTTATGAATAAAATTTGTAGACATCGTGATGCTCAGAACACGTTTGAGGCCGAGCTGAAGATATGTTCGGATGAGTCTTTTATGCTGGTGCGTTGAGATCTGAATCAATGCAAAAGATTTCTCGGTCGACAGATGGATGTGAAATGCAACAATGTCGATAAACCAGTTTCATATTGAGATGCATCAGGTCTTAATGATATTGATTCGCGAACCGAGAAGAACACAATGGATAGACTTGTACCCTTCAGAGAGGTTTTTACAATAGCGTATAAAAATTAATTCAGAAGCAGAACATTACACCATATTCAGACTCATAATAAAAGGGTCAGATCAGGAGCCATTTCTTTAAAAAGAGGCCAGTTCCGAAAATACATTAAGATAACACTAGCTATTTATGGAATTAAATATTTTGCTTTATGTGATTTCTTATTATGTTTAACATGTAAAATTTGTGGATTTATGCTAGAAAACAACCTGTTGGACTTTATAGGTGTTCAGATAAAATAATTGATATTGTAGAGAGGCTCTTTATGCTCATAAACAGAATAGGGAGAAATATCATTAATGATAATTGGCTCATGAGTATCTTATTAGGTTACGATTTATTGATGGATCACAAACTTAATTACCCTTGAACGCTGCAACTCGAATTCTTACCTAAAATAACAAGAAAAACTAATTCGTCTTTTTTCGGCTTCAATGATAAGACGCTGTCTTTAGATTTCTAATGTACCCAAAAGAGTAAATCGGTGTTTGTTTTATTCTCGCTTCTCGAAGAATGACAAAATTGGCCCTTCTTCGAGTGAACAACTAAAACCCGAAATGGTCACTTTCTATAACCACAGGTGGCACAGATATAGTCTATTGAGTCCCATTTGATGTAGTCCCATTTGGTTGTAGAAAGTAGAACTTACACTTAAATATGCGGAGCTTATTTTGTTTCAAAAAGAAGATAATGATGGCATCTGGAAGTGTTTTCTGAACATCGAAGGCACAAATGCATTCAACATTTACAGTTCAAATAATCAGCAAGAAATTTTGAATCGAAGAGCTTTCCTGAAATAAATGTCTGGAGTCTGTGAAAGGCTATTTATGTATACGTTAAAATGTTCTCATTTCTTTCAAAATATTTAGGATTAGTGTGAAGAGATCAGTTGGAGAACAAGAGAAAACTCTACAGCCAGAAAAATTTCGGAAACGAACTTCAGGACATTCCGTTATGTGTCCCAGATGAGTTGATAGAACATCGGTATTCTGTTCAAAGTGTAAGAAGATTTAAACTGTAAAAGATATGCTATAATTTTAAGAAAACTTTATTCGAGTAATTAACATATGGAATGGTTAAAATTCAGGTGTGTAGTATTTTTTGTAAAAAAATAAATCATGCACTGATTTGTTGCATTCGTTTGATAAATTTTGTAGTAGTTTTTCATTGTTTTTACTCAATATCAGTGCAAAGAATACCGAAACAGTGCTTCTTAATGTTTATATACCCGGTATGTACATTTTTTAAAAAAATAATTGTAGATTTTATGGCAAAAATTGTATGTCAAGCATTTCACTTGATTATTTTTCTGTAAAAATACATATTAAAAGTGAAGTAAAAAAAATTTTTTTTTTCAAAAAGACTTTACAAAAATCTATTTAAAATATTTTAAACGCTTCAGGTAGATGATTAGTAATTTAATTTAAATTGAAGCTTTTAGTCCATATAAACTCCTGCTTCAGTCCTATGCACAAAACATAAGTAGGGTAAAATGCATCCTTATGAAGCAGAAAACTTGCCAGTTCTGACAGTCTATATATTCAAATAAACTTATTTACAATTTCTGAGCTTCAGTTTGATGGGATTGTTTTTTAACGTTGCTCTGAGAAGCAACATAAAGGCTATTGGAGACAGTGATCGTAGTTTTGAACTTCGGTCATGTGACGAGGATGACACCTGAGTTAGCAACTCCTTCTCCAAAATATCCATTCCACGCAGAGGGAGGATTAGGGATCTCAACTAGATTCAACGGGCATTAGCCCCACTACGCGGGGGGGGTTTTAGTGACATCAGGTCTCGAACCCACGACTCGACAAAAACTAGTGGCCGCGAGTCCGCGACCATTACTACTAAGTTGCCACGGCCTTCTCAACCTCATATATACCAAAACTAAATCTCTAATTAAGAAGAACAACACAACCAAATATAAATGGGAAAGGGGAAGGGGGAATAAATAAGACGTGAGTTAAAGCAATGTGCATCTAAAATGTCATCAATTTTTAAGTGTAATTTAGATTTTCAAATCTCAAACTAAATTAGGCAACATTTATTATAATTATAAAACATTGCAGCATAAAATACATTGCAGCATTATTTTCCTATTAACTATATAAACTTTGATCTCTCTTCTCATTGACGTACTGATATAAGGAATTTCATATTAAAAGCGTAAAATATGTAATTCACTTCATATCTATTTCCATATATCAGATACAGTAAGTAGAACCTACAAGGTAGAATAAATCCATTATATACGAAATGATGCAAAAGTTCTACACATTTGGAGAGTTTGTAGAATTCCTAACTTTTCCCTGCGTCATTAAAATAACGAAACTGACACTGCGAAACATTTTATTTTGATTTCATTCACATATTTACTTATAATATTCAATATACACCCCTCCTCTACCCCTACAATACTCCATGCGAATCTTCCATTGTTTGAAGCAGTGCTGGAAATCATCTGTCAGCTCCTTCAGGACGCGTCCCGCTTTCCTTTTCACAGCTTCAATGGACACAAATCTGTTCCTTTTAATACAGATTTCGCCTTAAGAAACATATGCATGGTGTAAGATGTGGTGAATAAAAAGTATTATTAAAAGTAATACGTTTCGTTTCGAAAAAATTTAACGAACGGATTCTTTTTCAATTTCTACAGTCTCACGAATGCTTAACTGACGGTCATATCAAACCAGATTACCCATTTTTTCGATATTGTCATCTGTTTTTGACACGGAAGGGCGGCCGGGTGGGAACAATCTTCAACGTCTTCTCGGCCGTCTTGAAAACAATCAAAACACGTGCACGCAATAAATACTCATTGCCATACACTTCTTTCAATAGATTAAAATTTTCAGTAGCGGTTTCTCCAAGATTCACGTGACATTTCACAACAATTCGTTGCTCACTAATCTTTTTTCCGGCGAAGCAAAAAATAAATCTAATGCTAACGAAGGCTTCGGATATGTAGATTTGTTTACAGAATTGAGAGGCACTGCATCAGAAATAGAAGGCGTCATGCTAAACAGCTGTTTGTCGCTGGCAATGGGCATATGCGTACTTCTTCTGCAGAAGGGTCTGTCTCATTATTTAATATCCGCACCTCGTTATGTCTTAGCTTACCAAATCACTCGTTCTAGTTCGCACACTTTTTGATTATAACAGGTACAATACTTGTTATTCTAATACGGAGTCGTTGTTAGATAACTTGTACACAAATGATTAATGACGAGGATTCAATCCAAATTATAAATATCTTTCAGTTTGTTGGTATCCTCTATCTCCATTTTCTTTCCTAACAGTTCTGTTTCGAGTATATATCACTGTTATTATTCTAATTCATTCTACTTCTTAACTTCATCTAATTTACCGAATCACATTTCATTTTGGTTGTAAAGGATTGTAATTTTATACAGTTCAAAATACCATAAAGTTTCCGAGGTTACTGGAGAAAAAAATCGGGATTAGTCCAACATCACAAGCTTACAAATAGGACGCTTTGAGAAAAACTTCAGTGCACGAGTAGTTTTCTTGTTTCAAAAATGGCGACATACCGATTGATGAGAAATTTCGTTCAGAACACTCGATAGCTGCCCGAACAGACCAAATTGTCGAGTCATTCGTGAACTTGAAATTGAAGTTTTACATCGAACCATTGAGTGTATGTCAAAGTCTGTTGGATTGTCTTGGTGCTCTATTTAGCGAATATTAATGGAATATTTGGGAGTTAGAAGGATTTCTGTGCCAAATATGTGCCTCGGGTTCTGACTGACCAGCAAAAAAAGACATCTCAGTGAGCCATTGTTTGGATAACAGCGGCTCCCTTGTCCCACGCACTTATAAAATGGGGCATGAAACGACATTGATTTGAGAGTGGTTAAGAAAAAACAGGG
>BMAW01068961.1:0-26071 GCA_019974015.1 Nephila pilipes | reverse complement strand
GAGTCAAATGTGTACATAATCTCCCGGGCAATTCTTGCGTAAGCCAAGAGTTGAAGCGGCGGCCAGAAATAAACATCCATAATTCGTATGTATGAAAGCTTCTACCAAAAAAAAAAAAAAAAAAAATGCAGATTTCTCTTGATAATATAAGACTCATAACATAAAATTCAGAGAACTACATCTAACAGATTGTTCTAGGCTGAAATAAATTTAAAAAAACTTACAGTTATCACATAATAACTCTTTTTCGAGATATTAAGAAATATATTTTCTGCAAAACATTATTTCAAGAATATACAGTTATGATGAATATCAAACTACCAAACATGTTACTACAGAATTTAATAGTCGTACTTAATAGTTTTTGCTGTATTCGCGATTACTGATTTAAAGAAGAAAATTTTCGTAAGATTTACTAATCAACATATTTTAGAGATTAAAATAAAGCGGTGGATAACTCATGTCAATTCAACTTGAGCATCTTTTCTCTTCCAAAATTATGGTTAACGAATAATTTGCAGTTTTAATGCTGCTGTGATTTGTTTTCCGAATTTTGTGAGTGAAAACAGATGTTTATTTCGTCAGAGCCTAATCTAGCAATTAAGGAGCATGAGATATTTATGCATTGAAAAATAAGTATAAATTGGTTTGCAAAGTGGTTCTGAAATGAAGGAAAATCGCTGGATTCCCCGAGAAACAGTTTTTACTAAAGATAGTAATGCCTACGAGGGAGTATGCGATTGAGTGAAATGTGAAGTTTATTGGTGCAAGAGCCAGATGTTTCTATGCTGCGCGAAACAAATTTTAACTGTGGTCAAGACGTGAAAAAATTTAAAGAGACAAAAATTGGTTGACAAGAAGGATTGTCGAAAATAGAGAAGGATCGCTGGGTAACCCGAGGGGGCGTCACCCGTGTTTACCAAAGACGGTAAACCCCATGGATAAGAAAAGAGATCTTTAGGGTGCCTAGGAGTCATGATGCCTGTATTTACCTAAAGTAGGCAAGTCCCTGAAGTCATGCCCACATCTACCAAATGCAGGCAATTCTCTGTGGTTCCCTGACTTAATCTCCAGCAGCTATACCCACAGGCACTGGGTTTCGATTTTAGTTGCCTCTTATGACATGCATAAGCGATTATGGGACTACCCTTTCAGGCCCAGGCCCACACGGATGATAAATCTGGGTATTCATACTTTGTGGGATGGACGTGTTGGTTTGGTTTTATTAACGTCAAACTACAAACACCACGAAGGTTATTGATGACGTACCTCATATTTTTGATTTTCAGACAAATAACGAGGAGTTCAATTGAGTCGGCATCACCTTCTCTAATTTTTACATCACGCCAACGTTACGACCTTAGATCCTGACAGATGCACCTAGGCTCGAACCCGGGAATCAACGAAAACCAATCGCCGCGAATCCACAACCATGACCACTAGGCTATGGCGACCACGATTAGATGTGCGACGAAAAGTACCAAGTTATATTCTCCTTTCTCCCATGCATCATACTTTGGTAAATGATGGTTTTTGAAATGTATCGTACCCTTAGCAAATTTGTGATTAGTTTAGTTTAGTTCTTATTAACGTCGCACTAGAAGCAACACGAGGGCTATTGGCGACGGACCTCGTAATTTTGAACCACGGTCAAGTGACGAGGACGACACCTGAGCTGGCACCCCCCTCTCCTAACATCCACACCACGCCAATGGGAGGACTTTGGGCCCCGAACAGATTTAACGTGCATCAGCCCCGGCTACACTGCGGGTCTTTAGCGGCCAAGGATCGAACCCGCGACTGAACGAAAACCGCCGGCCGCTAGGCCACGACCTTGACCACTAGGCTACCGCGGCCCGCAAATTTGTGATATTACCATGCCCTGCGGACAATATCCATTTAATTAATTACTATTCAAATTTCACACATTTATTTCTTTTACAAGAAAGAATTATACTTCATAAAGTTAAAAGGCACAGGAGAATTAACAGCATTTCCAATATATATATATATTTAATTACACTATAAACCTCTCGATTCTAGCATAATCGTGGTAAACACGAGCAAATAATTGAATGATTATTGGTGTCGAAATGAAAAGAAACGCGATAGCTTTTGGAAACGGGTCTTTTAATTTTAAGTTTTTTTTGGAAAAAAAAATGGTCCGACTTTTTTTCAAAGGTAGCTCTCTATTCCAGTGGACCGACAAAATTAACGTGTATCGATCTTACTACTCAAAAATTGTTTTAAAAGCAACAAAATTTGAGTCCATGGCTCGACTGAAACATTGGCACCCAAGAGCATGCGATCATTATGTTTGGACAGTGACGGTTTTAGTGACAGGTTTAAAGAATAACTTGTTAAAAGTCTGATTAATCTTTCATGTATTGTTAAAAGTTAAACTTCGCCTCTGATGATCAGTTCTGTCAGATGAATTTACGGAATTATTTACACACCGAAAGAAAAACTAGTAGGTTTAGACTTAGAATACACTATTTTATATATAAAAAAGGAATTTATACTCACTCGTAAGAAAATTTAATTATTTTGTCGGAAGAAACGAGAGAATGATAAAGCTCAATTTTTTTACTAGAATAATACTTGCATGTCGCAAAAGTTATATGCATTCAGGAATGTGAAAGCGTTTTGCATGATTCAAAATATTTAATAGAAATTATAACGCAATTATGATAGCATTTTGAATACAAAAATATTTCTAGACAGGACACACCCTTTCAAATAATCTTATTTTCTTCATTTGAATAAAATTAGCAAAAGTGTCGAATACTAACCTAAAAAACATTCTTTAATGTATTGGTTATGAATTCAAATTTCCGTTTATTAAAACACTTTACGTTTATGATTCAATTTCTCGACTCTTGTTATTATCTTAATTTCATGTATATTGCATGTATATTTCTAATACAATTTATTTGCTGGCATTTGGCAATTCTAATATTGAAGGCCAAGTGTCAATACAAGAAATTCAGTGGCTATTTAAAAGATATTTTAGGGAAGAACTTCTTACTTATAAGAACTAATTTTCTCGTTTCAAAATATGGAATAAATTTGTTAGCGGAATGAAAACAAGCAGAAGCAAAATTAGCTATACTAAAACCTTTCTAAAAATAGGATAACTTACTTAACAAGTAACAATTCTTTTAAAAGTAAAATGCAAATAAAATCTTAACCAATATTAAAGAATTCTATGTTGTACCGGAAGTTTTATTTGCTATTACTTCGTTTTCAATCTGATGCCAATTTCAATACTTTAAATTTTGTAAAATTTGGATCTGGAAACGTGAATGAAATGAACGGTATTTTAGAGGGACATTGTAAAAGGAGTAAAAAAAAATATAAACGTAAAAAATAATCTGCTAAATCTTTCAGAAAATGGTATAAATATTATTATTGTGATTTATGATTCTTAAGGTCTTCTATTTATTTAAATACATACCAGATTTTACAATCAATGAATTCAAAACAATTGTTTTTAAGTATTTGTGTATGGTTTCACACTCAATACCCATAACTCATTTTTTTTATTTAATTTAATTGCAGTCTTTAAATAACATGAAATTTCGCAATGGACAATTAATTTTTGAGGCTAGATGAATGACAACGCCATACATAATCCTGTAGCTCATACTCAGTATTCGCGCATCACGTTAGTTCCATATCACAACTTCCTTGTTTTTTGACAAGATATAATTTTTAAAATTATAATTTTATTATTTTATCACTTGCTGTCTTTATATAAGACACCGCGGTAGCTGTGTGGTCAGTTTGTAAGCACTGATATTACAATCCAGCCATGTGATCGAGTGCCGATTTCAACAAAACTCCGTCATATAGGAGACGAAAGAATTAATTATTATTCGATAAGGACTCAAAGCAATAAGCGATTGTCTGTGACGGACTTGGTGAAGTTAAGTTTATGGCACCATAACTAGTACCCAACTCTTTGAATTTCTAGATCATAGCAACGTGAAGACATTGAGTCTCTACAAATTTAATGTGCGTCACCTAAGTTGCATGACATGTTCTTTATATTATGAGGAGTCGAACCCATGGCTTGACGGTAACTAACGTAACCTTGATCTCGTGATCATACCCACTCGTCTACCGCGTCAGTCTGCACAACATTACATCGGTTAGGACTGAAATTCGTCACTTTGGGGCGGTACACAGTTAAAAGTAATGACAGATCTATTCACGACGGACCAAATAATTTCACAAAAACATACAAGTGAATGTTCCAAACTATCCATGCTTCCACAGGCACGTCAGCTTGAATTTTTGGTTCAATATCATATAGAATGTGCATCATCCCCACCACAAAATGAAGTTTAGGGTCATCGGGATTCAAGTCTACCATTCGAGAAGTTGTTTGATTCTGTATTTACGTCACACTTAGAAGCAACTCGAGTTCTATTGAAGATGAACCTCATAATTTTGATTTAAAGTCATTTCTTGAAAAAGACAAATGAGTTGGCATCACACTGGCCTAACTTCAATTCAATGCCATTGTGTAAATTTGAGATCTCGACCATATTCAATGTGCATCAGTTCTACAGTACGGCGGATCTTTACGCGTCCGCATCTGTCCACACGCATGAACAAACAAAAAAACCGGTGTCATAAAATTCAAGATATCTTATTTACCTTCTGTTGCGTCAGTGATATCAAATTTTTTTGGAAGTTTGTGATCCAGAAATTATCACGGAGAAAAAAAAGAAATACTCGAAAATGAATACCCAGACGTACTTATTTTGAAATGAGTATGTTGATTGAACGTTTACCTTTACCGAATGTAAAACATTGCATGTATTCAAAACCAAAAAAAAAACCGGGGGGGGGAATCAACACTTTTAAAAAATTATTGCAGATATAAGGACTACAGAAGTTTCTTTTATATATTGGCTACGAATTTTAAAAATTAGACTCAAAAACAAATACACTGTGCTTAAATATTTCGAACTATATTTCGTACTTACCACGCTACACGCGGAAGAACACATGAATATTAAAATGAGTACGTACTACGATTCAGTTCTGAGTCCGATTCAGTGTTCCTTACATTTTTTTATCCTAATTTTACTAATTTGCTAAATATTTTTCTTGAAAAAAATGCTTCTTTAATTTTTGCTAATAATTTTATCTGGTTGGATCTGAATTTAGTGTACTTCTTGGCGACTGGGAAAAAATGGAAAATTTTGAAAACTTCTTGGAAAATTTTCTGGTAATGTTGATGCATTTAATTTTATTGAGAGTTTTCAAATTTGAATGAATGATTAATACAAAAATACTTAATGTTTTTAAAACATTGCATATTTGAAAGGTTATATTGCAAAAATATTCAGAATGATTCTATTATGTTTCAAGAATTGTTATTTATCAGTTTAGAAAATGATTTTTGTTATGAGTAGTTATTTGTGTTCTGCAGACTATCCATAATATTACAATGCGATCGTAATTTTAGAAACTTCGTACAGATCAGTGTAGAAAATCATTTTCATACATGGGAATATTTGAGTATGATGCTGAGAATATTTTATAGAATAACAGTTTATTAAAAGTAAGAAATTAAACACACAATTTTTTTTTGATAAAATAGTTTTTATTCCAGATTAATCTGTAATAAATTGAAGTAAATTTCAGATGTTTTATGTAAGGAGTAAGATTTTCAGAATATATATTTTTTTTAAGAATATGGTTTTAATTTAAATATCAATTCAATGTGTATTTCGGAACAAATTTTCACAATATAATCAGGCATCTTTCCTGTTATGTTCCAAATACAATTCATCATATTATAAGCGATTATATTGTGTTTTATCACTATTGTCTCATCTTTTTAAATTATCTGTTTTAAACTCATATGACTTGGGGTTAGGAACCACTACTTATTTGTGTTGTAATTCAAAATTTGATTTTTATATAATTAAGGTTTAAACTTAGATATTTTATATTCTGGTTTTTTTTATAATGTGATCCAAAAATGTTTCAAAAATTTAAATAATTGGTGCAGTATTTTCAGATTTTATTCTATGCATTAACTCCCAACATTCATGCACACAGAATAAATAAAACAATTTCTTTTGTATTCGGTACATGACACAATCACTATAGTTATGTATAGTTCATTAAATTATAAAAACACTTATAAATGTTCACACTAGAACAAGGCCGAGTATATTATTTAGCCCTTTTATTTGCTGATATTTCTATTTTTATTTACACAATTTAACCACTTTATTTATGCACTTCTTAAAGTTAATGTTTTTAAAAAATATGCATGTGCCGAGATAATTACAAAATAAAACCGAAGTTCTGGTGTTGTCTGGAAGAAACAAGAATCACATTTACACAACAAGGCAACGTAACAGTATGTTAAGCTGTACTTATGATTTATAGAATGTAAAATTTTCTTCTTCCTCAAAATTCTGCTTTTTACCCCCGACTGTATCATTTCTATTCAAATACACACTCTCTCTTTCTCTCTCTCTCTCTATATATATATATATAACGACGCACCAAGAAGGAGTTGCCCGATTGTATGAAATTTCGTAAGCAAAGACATTTGGACCGAACGCGCAAATGATTAAAATTTAGCGTACAATGAATGATTAGAGGGAGCTACAGCGTATCGGAACTTCTCACTCAGCCGGTGTATATAAGAAGCGATTCTCAATCTGATGGTTAATTTTTCTGTTGCATTGCGATTTAAGATACTTTTCAACGGCTGAAAAAATACCTCGCTGTTGGATTCGAGCTTATTACGATCAACTGTCAGAGTTTGTAAGAGGTTGTATCATTGGATTGGAAAAGGTAGGTTGGGCAAATCGGAGAATCGCTCGTCATATGGGTCGAAGTGATGAGGTGATTAGAACATGCTTACAAGAATGGGTGGATAATGGCAGATTTCAGTTTCATGATGTTAGTGGTCGACCTAGGGTCACAACAGATCGGTAGGACACAGTGATTGTCAGATCATTTGTCACAGCTCCTGATTCATCATTATCAACGATCAGACGTGCGACCCGCCCACGTGTGTCCCCCATGACCATTCGCACACGACTGATAGAGCGAAATCTACGTGGCCGCGGTAGCCTAGTGGTCATGGCTGCGGATTCGTGGTCGACGGTTTTCGTTCAGTCGCGGGTTCAATCTTTGGCCGCTAGAGATCCACCGTATAGCTGGGGCTGATGCACGTTAAATATGTCGGGGCCCAAAATCCTCTCGTTGGCGTGGTGTGGAAGTTTGGAGAGGTGGGGTGCCAGCTCAGGTGTCTTCCTTGTCACTTGAACGTGGTTCAAAATTACGAGGTCCGTCGCCAATAGCCGTTCGTGTTGCTTCTAGTGAGACGTTAATAAAAACTAGAACTAAAAACTGAAACAGCGAAATCTACGCTCGCACCGACCTCTAGGCTACCTGCCACTCACCCTAGGCTCACTGCACACTGTCGCGTCAGATTACAGTGGTGCTTGGCTCGATCAGGTTGTAATGATGCTGACTGAGGACTTATAGTTTTTAGCGACGAATCTCACTTCCAACTGTGTCCTGACGATCTTCGAAGACATGTATGGAGACGCCCAGGGCAACGTGCCGATCATGCTTTCACTATTGTACGCTACACAGGCCCTCAACCAAGAGTTATGGCCTGGGTTGCCATTTCCCTTGATAGCTGGACTCCTTTGTTCTTCATTAGAGGCATATTTACAGCTCAGCAGTATGTCGACGACCTTCTGAGACCTGTTTTGCTACCGTTCCTTTTACTATACCCTGGCCTTGTTTTTCAGCAAGATACTGCCAGGCCACTTACGGCTCGTGTTGCTATGAACTGTCAAACAGCTTGTTAAACACTTCCTTAGCTAGCCAGATCTCTCTCCAATCGAGCAATTATGGGATATGATAGGAAGGCGACTGCATCTACCAATGAATATTGATGACCTAGAACGACAATTGTAGCAAATTTGACAAATAATACCCCAGGAGATCATCAGAGAGCTTTATCACTCTATGCCACGTTGTGTGGCAGCTTTCATCCAGGCTAGAGTTGGGTCAACACCTTATTGAGCTCATTACTTTGTAACTATGAAACTCTGAAATAAATCATCCAATTTTCTCAAATTTTAATCATTTTCTCTGTACAAAAATTTCCTCTATCCACCGATTTTTATCTGCATCGGACAACTCCTTCTTGGTGCATCGTTTGTTTTGCTATAGAGTGCATAATTTTAAAAATTAGTAATCTATACTTATTTTCAAAAATCAGATTATCTCTAATATAAGTTTTGAGATATGTCTTGTCATTCATAATAGTCAGAATTATTTTCTGCTCTTTATTTTACATTAAAACATATAAGAAAAATTATATTTGATTAATAAATATTACTTTGAGAAAAAGAAAGAAAAAATGAATGCTAGCTGTTATTAAATTTGAAATTGTATATAGAATTTACTTATTCGCATATGTTTTTCTTAAATACTGTTGTGTGTGATTACGTTTTGAAACATTATAATCAACTTTTGATTAAATTAATTAATTTTGTTTGCAAAACACATTTAAGAAAACTTTAATTTAAGGTACAAAATTACACCTGTTTAAATCATTAACCTGTTATGTATCTCGATTAAAAGAGAAAATAGTTTAATCTAATATTGCTTTATTTTTTAAACAGAATCGGCCTGATAAATATAAAGTGTTTTTACAAAAACATACTATTATTCACAAAAGGTTAATTACACTTTATTTATTCACATATATTTTTCAGAGGATTTAGAATAATTACAATACTAAAATAAATATTAGGGCCTTTATTTTAACATGTTAGAAGTAACCGATAATCTAATGATACGTAACCATATTTATACATAAAATAATTTGAAATACAAAATAAGCTGAATACAAACAAAAAGCTGAAATGGCCGATAACAGTTCAAAATTACATCTTTTAAAAGCAGAAAATATTTTAAAGCTTATATCGGAAGTTTTGAAACAAACGCCAAAAGTAAATTTAAATAGGCTTACCTGGCGACATTTTAAAAACGCAATTAAACGAGAATAAGTCTATAGATTTATAAAATATAATCTGATTATTTCCTACCAATTATAAATAATTGAATAATGTGATAAATATGATATTAAATATATTAATCGAAATAAAATTGATGTGCAAGATGTAAAATCTAGCACTTAGAGAAATCCGATGTTAACGCATACCACACCGGTTTGGTTTTGTAGACATATATGTTGATAAAATTATTAATTTTTAGCTATGTATGATTCACGACCAATTTAATTATATGATGAATGTAATAAATGTTGATTTTATTTTGGCAAATTATTTAAAAAATATTGTAAGTTTTACGCAATTTACTTAGATACCTAATAAGTCATACTATTTGATTCATTCAGTTCAAAAATGAACTCAACTTTAAGCTACATGTGCACACACCAAAACATAATGAGAGTGGCTGCTGCAGTAGAACATAATATAAGTCAAAACAAAATTGAAAAAGTCTATGTATATCATGACGCATATCTAAGTGCTAAAATATTATAAAATTCTGCTTTTAAAGGTGGTTAACCAATAAAATTGCATCATGTCTTGAAATAAGCAAGTTTACAATATATTTTTGTAGACAATTAACCTTTCTAAGAGAGTAATTTCCTGTAAATTTTATAATAATAATTTTTAGATGAAAAATTACAAAATGAACAAAATCAATTGGTAAAATGAAACACGTTAATCAATTTCCATACTTTTCATTATTCTATGTTCCAAAATTTCTTTACAATAATCAACATTAAGTATAAAAATTAATTGTACTTAGAAACTAATGCATAATGGATATTTTGTCTTAATTATGAACTGATCCCACAATTAGACTTATGTTATTGTATAATACGTAAGGCAGAAAAGCTGTACTTTTAAATGTTCATACTACTTCGCTTTAATTGACAACACTTGTGATATTTCTAAAAAAAATCTTGTTAAATTGATATTTTTTTATAATCATAAGGAGTCAAATTTTGTTCAAGTAAATTTTAATCCACTAACACCAATTAAAAATGACAAATATGTTTAGTTAAAAAATTTCTTAAAATTCCTTGTATAACAAATGTTTTGGGATCTAAGTGTGTCCAAGTTCATAATTCAAAGCAGCAAGAACTGCTGTGTAGAAAAGATGGTAAAACAGACCAAGCAGAAATTCTTACACTTAAAAGTTTATACTGTAATGATACAGTATATTCCAAAAATATAGCTGTATTAATTGGTTGTGTAGAAGACTTGCCTCTTTTTCGAAAAACTAAAGAATTGTCTACATAATAACGAAGCATAAATAACATATTGATTTGAAAATAGCACTGTTTAGAAAGCATTGTCACTCATATTTAGTTACTTTACAAGATGTTGTTGATTTCAAAGAAGTAAAAAGTCTATTAAATTATGTACCTTTCCATATTAGGACTTCCTACATTTTAAATGATACCTCATTATACATTACATTAAAACGTAAGCCATATTGTTCAAATGGAGATGAAGTAGACTATAGTATGGATTAGATAGTGTTCATATATGATTTTTAAAACGACATGCCTTCATCTGTAGCAGATAAAAAAAATTATATATATATTTTTTAATATTCTTTCGTTTAAAATTGTGAATGTTTTATTTTTGAATGTATGATATGTATGTGTATGATATTCAGAATAAACTTTTACAAATTATGATTTGGTTTAATTTTATCTGTGTACAGTGAATCATTAATTTTAGGTATTAGCTTTGTTATGATGTTATTTCAAAAGGATATATATATATATATAACACATCGATCAATAACTCCCGAGTCTAAAATTGAAAACAACATTTTTTTTGCAAATTTTTTTTTTATTCATCAACATAACACCTTTTGTTAATCACCTTTTAGGGTGATACAATCGTTCCAACGCTTTTCCAAAATTTTTATTTATTTATTTATTTTTTTTTCCAAAATTTTTTTTTTTTTTTTTTTTTTTTTTTCCGCAAGAAATATTTTTTGTTGTGAATAAATAGCGATAAACAGCTTTCTGAATCATCGACTCGTTGCTGTTTTTGTTCCATCGAAAGCAATCGCGGCACCCACTTGGAAAAACCTTTTTCACTTCACTTCAAAAAACCTTTTTCTTGGTCCGATCGACTTAAAATTTTGACACGTTTCAAGCAAAGGTTAGTACTCTAGAAAGACCTGGTTACTGGTTTACTACGAGCGCCATCTCTGGGTTAGTTTCGGGAGTTATTGATCGATGTGTTATATATATATATATATTAGATGAAAAAAAGAATGCTCTGTACACTAAGTTCTTTACTAAAGAAAATCTCATATTCTTCATAATGTTTCCAAGATATTTCTAATAACTTATTATTAAATGACTGAGCTTTAAATAAAACTCAATTTTCTGCATGTATAGGAAACAAACTATATATTTTACCAAAACTATATATTACTTCTGAAAACATAAATATAATTTTCAATGAACTGAATTGCTTCTGGAACTACTAGCTCAAATTTCTTACACATTTGTTTTGAAAATAATTTAACTCTTGAAGTGAATCTATTTTCGTTAATTAAAGATTTATTAAGGCACTTGAATTGTTTTAAATTTGAGGTATAAATTCAAAGTACAGTTTATGATCACATAACTGTTGCATTTTTGTTTCTAAAAGTAGCAATTTTGTTACACACAATAAATGGAAGAATTTTGATTCGAAGTTTTGCTACAAAAGATTCATAAAATGTATGTTAAATAATATGCAAGATGAAGAAAATGATACTTGCAAATAAAGGAGCACTTATTTAAGTCCCTTAAATTTAAGCTGATATATATTTTTCTGTTTAAAATTCATATTCGATACAACAATATCGAAAATAAATGGAAACATACTCACTTTGTGACGCCCGCCCGACCCGGGCTTCATCTTGTGCCATCACTAGCTTTAATTATTAAACACTACGAAACAATAATTAAAGAGACACTAGAACAATCTTTAAGTAATTTATTAACATATATTTACTATGACAACAATTCTCTATGCTCTCCCGGGTAATATTTCTATTAACTTCAAATTAACCCAACAATAGTAATCTAACAGACTCTTTTCACTAATCCTTCCTCGACTGCAACTCAGACTCTGGATCAACTGTTGAGAACAACAACAAAGGAACGTCTTGTAGCAAACTTTAATCTAATCCTTTAATTCAATCAGCTTATCTATAGCTTCAGCTTCACTTCTGCTACAACCTCTCTCTTTCAGTTTCTCTACTCCTTCAGACTCTCTACTCCTTCAGCCTCTCTATTCCTTCAGCTTCTCTACTCCTTCAGCCTCTCTATTCCTTCAGCCTCTCTCTTTCCTTTCAGTCGGATTTTATATATTTCCTAACTCACCCGCTTCACTTTATTTCTACCTGCTTTACATAATCACGTTTCATTTTTGATTGGGCAAAGGTTGTTTAGCAAAAGCAATCAATCTCAATTAAAAGTCCCCAAGGTTAGTGAAGAGAAACCGCGAATAACCCAATGTCACAACTTTACTGTTTCATACTCATATTTGATGCAGTAACAGATTCATGACATAAAATCCCTAAGTAAATAAATACATGATACACTCATTTTCCTATTCCTTACTCATATTTGATACACAAATATTTTCAAACATGAGTATGTGAAGTTTCCATTTTGAGTACGTACCTATTACTAAAAATGAGTTCGCGCGAGTTTTAAATTTGAATACGTTGGGATCGGAGCCATTTTGAATATTTGAAGTATTCAAAAGTGAGTAATTTGTACTCGATTTTGAGTACCTGTTTTTCAAAGTGATGTCAGAACTTGTTTCACATGTTTCTCGTTCTCGCTGAAGTCTATTTATATGTATTAATATAAAGAGTGGATGCTTGTATTTGTGTTTTTGTATTTTAATAACTGACACTTCAAGAGGAAATCTACTGTTAAAAAAATAATTTTAGAAAGGTTGATTGATTAGCCCGTTTTACGCGTTATATAGCAGAAAAGAGTATTATTTTTATTTAGAATGATAAGCGTAATGTTTCATCCCACGTGTGGGCCTTAATGTACTTTAGTGAATCTAACGTAAGTGAAGAGTATCTAACATACTTTAGTGAATCAGCATGGATGATCAAATTTTATTTTATTTCTACATTCGAGAAATATTCAAAACGTTTCACTATCCCCACATCGTTGCGGTAGTCGAATATTCATTAGCGCCTCATTGCTAACGGCGTTGTTTCCGCGAAGTCTTACTTTTAAGTCCTGACGTTTCTAATATCGTCACACAGCAGCTAGATAAACTCCTGTCAGAGAAATCTGTTTGAACCTCCGATTTTGTTTCCCGACTCCCCACTCAAAAGACGTAATAAATGAATTTATTTTGGGCAGTAATTAAGTCACACCCAGAGTCAGCTGCTTTGGTGTGTTCATTGAACACATGACTGTGCTACACAGGTGTGGAAGGGATGATCCGTCTTTGTGAGCTATGCGTAGGAAAGACTTGGGAATTAAAGAGTCTATTCGTTTGATGTTCGACAAGTGGCACCAGCATGTCCGTGCGTCAAACTGGACATTGTCCGTTAAGGACAAATGGCGTTGGGGACAGAAATGGAGATTGTCTGCGAAAGTCAGTGGCCGTCCTATCGGAAATGAAAAGGAAACGAAGGGGGCGTGAGACTGCCTTACCCTGAAGATTTAAAAGGGGACTGAAGAAAATAAAGAATGAAGCGTCAGAGGGTCCTGCGATCAGAACGAGAAGGAGATGATCCCGCGAGGAGAAAGCGAGAGAAGTTGCGATTCATCCACTCTCTCTATTCAGGCTATTTTGCTGGATTCTTAGTGCAACCTATCTCTTATTAACTGGACTCTTATGGATCTGTTTCTATTCGGAATATTTTGTTCGTGACATTTTGCTAAAAATAATTTGATGAAAACGGATTGTAACTTTAGAATAAAACTTAACCATGGTATATATAAGAAATAATAATTTTATTTAAGCTGTGTGATTGGTCACGCTACCGAGACATTTCCTGAAACGTGGGTCATTTTGTTACAAAGGCTAGGTTCAAGTACATCCTCTAAGAACTATTAAAATGGAAATTGATTCATTCATGAAACAATATCTAGCATTCAACACTGTTCTACTGCCATTTTTTCACTTTATTTACAAATATAAACTATTCGACTATTAACTTTAAAATATTTTTATATAAACTATTTAGAATTTATTTTTCTTGAACTGAAAAGAGAGTTGTACATTTGACTATAGTCAAATATTTGGTGAATCGAAAGTATGGCCCTAACTCCGTTTGAGAGTCTTATTGATGTTATTTCTCTCAATAAAGTCTCCAGTTCTATTTCCGATTTCTGTAAATAATTTTACGATATATATTTTTTTAAGTTTCTGATTGAAGATTCAAAATTACGAAGTCTGTGACCAATAGCCCTCTTGTTTCTTCTTAGTGCGTGTTTATGAACAATCAATAAATCAAAAGCAGTATGGATTTAATGACTTGTAGTTAAGGTTAATGACTAAGGAACGAAATCTCTTGAGTGCCTCCTATCATTTGTTGAAATTCTAGTCTAGATGTGAAATAATTTGTTTACTTTTCTTACAAGAAGGGTCGGAAATAAAGAATTATCACTAAGTCATTAGCGTACTTCGATGACATGATACTCATTATACCTGAAGAAGGTAAGCCTCTGAGAAGCTAGAAAAATAGAATTCATCTCAAAATATATATTTACTTTCGAAGTGCTCGAAATCTCTGAAATAGAATGAAATTAGCAATACTGGGGTTGATGTTTTGGTTTTATTCTTGTCAGTTTGTTAAAGTATTTTTTGCTAATAGTATCAATGCTAATATATCTGTAGTACTTCGAAAACAAAAGCAAGTGTGGTATTTGATTTGTCATTTAGTGGTTCTTTTTTATGAAACGTCAAAATTCTGTTTGAAAAGAGCAATTTCTTATGCATTCATGTCTCGTGTTTTTCACAACAATTTGCTGAAATTAAACTGACTTACTGCTCAAATTACATTGTTTCGAAATGATTCGATAGTTCATCATTGCAGAAAAAAAAGACCCTTGAATAATGGCGTTCCTTTTAATTTTTTAAAGAAATTAGGAACCTACTAAATTTGGTAGAAACCCTCCCAATTGATTTCCTCGTCGATTAAACAATTCGATTTGTATTACATACCTCTCTTGTTACGTGACAGCCATTCGTGATGTTATATAGTATCAATTCACTGAAATGAAGTTAACGTCGGAATCGGATAAAAGTCTCATTCACCACTTAAGAATTTCATAGCTAATTTTTTTTCCATGCAGCAGTTTAATTATATTAGGATAGATCTACCGAATTAGGAATTGGGTTAATTTTGCTTCCACAGTAGCTCCTTCACTTTGGCTCAAAAGTGGTTAACCTTTTGCATGATATGCTCAAATTGTTTGTCATACGTATTAAAATGCATTATATAACTCAAGTATTTTTATACCGTTTAACTTTAATGGTTAGGAATTTGTAAATAGTGATAAAACTAGAGTCTGTTTGTCTTAGGGGAAGTTAAATTAATCAATTTACTCCAGTTTGATGAAGCATTAATCTACAATAGACAGTAATGTTCGATTGTGCAAAAGGTTGAACATTTCATGATGGCGCTATAGCTGCCAAAGAGTGATTTGGTGAAGTTAACTCGGAGCTACAGTTGTTGGTACTGAGAGCGAAATGTGCTTGGAATCTGGATTTGTCTGTTATCTCTGATCTCCAGAAAGAGTCTTGGATTATATTTAATAGCCATTTTAATAGAAGTATGATTTTAAACCTAATTAACTGTTTAATTGTAATATTACAGAATATAAACTTCTAACATACTATCTAATCTTTAGACATACTTTATCATATATATTATTTCGAATTCCTCTCAAGTACAAATAATATTCTTTTTTTTTGGAGAAAAATGACCGTGGGAGCCTTTGTGCTTTATGTATATAACAGGTCCATTGAAAATTCCCGACCTACCATAGTAAAACACACTTTTTTGGCAAAATTAGTTTTTTTTTATTCAACATAATTCCCTTCGAGGATGATACACTAATTATAGCGACCCTCCAAATTTTCGATACCATTTTTGTAGTACGATTTGTCCTTTGCTTCAAAATAGGCCTCAGTTTCGGCGATCACCTCTTCATTCGAGAATTTCTTCCCAGAGAGCATTCTTTTGAGATCTGAGAACAGGAAATAGTCGCTGGGGGCCAGATCTGGAGAATACGGTGAATGAGGAAGCAATTCGAAGCCCATTTCATGGATTTTTGCCATCGTTTTCACTGACTTGTGACACGGCGCATTGTCTTGGTGAAGCAGCACTTTCTTTTTCTTCAAATGCGGCCGTTTTTCGGCGATTTCGTCCTTCAAACGGTCCAATAACGCTATGTAATAGTCACTGTTGATGGTCCTTCCTTTTTCAAGGTAGTCAATGAAAATTATTCCATGCGCATCCCAAAATACAGGCGCCATAACTTTGTATGCCGACTGTTGCGTTTTCCCACGCTTTGGAGCGGGTTCATCGTGTGCAGTCCACTCGGATAACTGTGGATTGAACTTCGGAGTGAAATGATGGAGCCATGTTTCATCCATTGTCACATATCGACGTAAAGACTCGGGCTTAGTACGTTTGATCATCTTCAAACACTGCTCCGAATCATCAACTTGTCGTTGCTTTTGGTCAAAAGTGAGCTCGCGCGGCACCCAATTTGCACAGAGCTTTCTTATACCCAAATATTCGTGAATGATATGATGTACACGTTCAGTTGATATCTTTAGAGTGTCTGCTATTTCATTCAATTTCAATTTACGGTCATTCAAAATCATTTTGTGTTTCCGTCGGTAACAACCTCTTTTGGGCGTTCACCGTCTTCGGTGCTCATTTCACCACGTCTAAACTTAGCATACCAATCCTTGATGGTTGATTTTCCTGGGGAAGCGTCGGGAAACTCGGCATCAAGCCAAGTTTTTGCTTCAACTGTATTTTTTCCCTTCAAAAAGCAATATTTTATCAACACGCGAAATTCCTTTTTATCCATTTTTTTCACAATAACAAAAGTTGCTTCACTCAAAACGCTATAATTCCCAAACTAATGATCCGACAGCTGTCAAATTTATACACGCATCTTTTGAGGGTTAGGGCTAACTGAAAAACATATGGATTTAATTCTAGTAGCGCCATCTATGTGTCAGACCGGGGACTTTTCAATTGACCTGTTATATATATATATTTATACAGAGAAAAAGAGAGAGAGAATCATAACTACAAAAAGGGATTCTTGATTGGATTAGTTTTGTTAATGTTGCACAAGAAATTACACGAAGTCTGCTGGCAGAATACCCAAGGGGAACGAGCTCACCCAAAGGTTATAGCCACAAAACGGTTCCTTGAGACAATCAACCCATTAGTGAGCATTTATTGAAAAAAGAACATAAGCATTTGCAAATTTTTGAAATCATAAGTAAATAAAGCTTACAACGTATTCACAGAGCAGAAAACGTACATAACAGGAATAAAAAAAACTATCGGTCAATTTTCTTGCAGAAATGACGAATAATAGGTTAAATGTCACAATACCAAAAGCGATCATAAACTCGTGAACAAAAAATGAAGTATTAAACAAAAATATGTACATATATACAAGATATACAATTATAACCACACAATAAGTAATATTGTAATATTAAGAAATGTAATAAAAACTACAACAATTAAGATATTTGTTGGGTAATTTTACGAACAGTAAAAATAAAGGATTTATGTGTGAAAGGCGAGTATATGATTTTACAAACGGACTTCAGCCAAATAGGTTTCGCTTCAACAATAAGACAGTTTAATTGAATACTTTTGATCAAAGGTCAATTGAAGACGTAGTGGTCAGCATTTCCGACAAAGCCACAGGAATGTAAATTAGTACTTTTACAAACTGAAACGATTTAAATAACAAAAGAAGGGACCAAGACCAGTTTAGAAGCGAGTTATATGAATTGGAATTTTAAAAAAATTGAAATCTGGTGTTGAAATATAGGACTGAACGCGAATACTGGTATTACAAGTGGATCACCAGAACTTCCAGTCAGAAACAAACTTATTTCTTAAAATCTTAGTTATATGACACCCCGGCTAGGGACATTTACCCCCACCCCCTCAGTGACAACGAATTTTACAAATTATTCTGCGGTTTCGTTGTAATATTTTCCGAAATGGGCCGGAAACCTCAGTGTGTGTTGTAGAAATCAGAATAAGATGCAATTTTTTCTTTAATGGTATTAATAAAACCTCATTTAATTCTGGTGTTCTGAAGTAGCATTATTGACGATAAACTGTAGGATAGATGGAAACATTGAAGTTATGAGAAACGGCCCACGATACTGCAAACAAGATTACCGAAAGCTTGGCATGGAAAACCTAATTATGTGAATTCAGTTTAAACATGTTAGACACCATTTAGGACACCCTAATCCAGTTTTGGATTCAACCGCCGCAGTGAGAGGGGGACTTTGAGCCGTGGGAGATTTAATGTTCATCAGCCTCGGCTACACTAAAGCAACATAAAAGCTCAAAACCACGACTTGATGAAATTCTCAGTCTACGACCAGGAGTATTAGTCTATAGCAGGCACACGTAAGTGATTTCCCGGATCGTTATATGTAATTAGTCTAGGGCGATTTCGGTTCCAAATAAAGAGATGAATTCTTAAGACAATTTCTTTAAGTGTAATGTATGGTATGCACAAATTACTTACAAAGTTTGACCATGGAGATTCCATATTGATGAAATTTTAGACAACCAAATCGTACCGTACATTCAATCACCATGGATCTCACACCTTCATTTGGCTGAAGTTTTCAATGTATAAAAGAATTACATAACACATGTCTAATTTGCAGCGTCCACTAGTGAAGAAAGGCGTTAGAAATATCAATTCCTACAAATCGGTCAGTTCAGAGTATCGCTGATCTCGGCGACATTTGATCATGACCATACATTATTATATTACACAAAATTACGAGTAAAGTAGAATTTTAAACAAAATTGGGCAAAAAACAAACTTCAAATATAAGGATAGAGAAGAAATATTTTTTTTCTAACATTTATTTGAAAGTGAAAACAAAAGTTTGTTTTTGGTTTTATCTACCCAGGAGAGAACTATTTTATTAGATCGGCAGAGGTGGTAGTTGCATTTTGACCTGAGTGAGGTCGCCCTCTCTCTCAACCTCATATCTATCTCGGGAATTAACTTTAGTAATTTCATATACTCCAACAAATTTAGGCCAACGACAATTTATATACTTGGACCACTACTAAATCGCCAATTTTGTATTAGGGAGCATTTTTTCTCTTCTCATATGTTTTCTGGTTCTCAGAATGTATTTTGAGAATATTTTGTTTTGCATCTTGCCCGATGCTTTCTTTTTTACATAGATATTTGCTTGCGCATGCGCAATATGGACCCGCGCTATAGCAACTGTAGCACTGACTCAGAAGCGAAATTCTTACTTTTCAGATTACGTCTCTATTTCGGGGAAAGAGGGTGTACCTTCAATGACGAGAACGTTTACCCCTAATAACTGTGAACTATAGCGGGATCTATTCATCCATACCATTAACCGTAATCTTACTGCATATATGATTAAACGTTCGTTCTTAATATGTTATCTCAATATACAGTGAAAAGACAAATGTTCCGTCACTTTGTGGAGCTCTTAACTGTTCAACTAACAAACACAAGCAATATTTTTCTTTTAATTGCTTTATTAGTAGGTCTCTAATCTTTATATCTTCTTTATTTTTCACCTGAATGCCAGTAAGTTGTTCAAAGAGTATCTAATTAGTACAACTGTCGATAGTATAGATCAAAAGATTATTTTTACCCTGTCTACATACCAATACCATTTTGTAGAGTTATCAAATCAATCCTGGGATCATAGTGTGTTGGATGTTTTTAATTTTACTTGTGGAAATCCAGTAGTTATTTGCAAATGTATTCTGTCTTCATCACAGAAGTTCCAAAATGTTTTCTAAGTGAATGTAGATCTTTGGTAGGTTATAATTCGTTTTGGATTGCCAAATGTATTTTTTGTACTTTCAACTTTTTTATACCTTTTTTTGTGGAAACTGCATTATTGGATATAACCAAGTAAATTTCGTAAAAACGTCAATTACCATCTGAGCGTGTTAATAGTTTTTATTAGTTGATGGCATAAAATCCAATACAATAGATATGATAAGTAAGAGGTGATTCATCTTTAAGTATTGGAATAAGAAATCCTTCCTTTTTCCCTCGCTTGGTATTAGATAGAATGCAAAGCACACAATTAACTATTACATGTTGGGAAAATTAGTTTAATTTAGAATAAGAAATTCTCTTTCGACAACTTCTCCAATTTTTGTCACTGAAAAGGGACCCTTTTCATAAATTAGTTTAATTCATTCAGTCTACATACCATTACGATTTGTCTTCTGAGACAAGCATTGAATAAGATATAGGTTTCCATCATCTTTCTCTTGGAGGAGAACAACTCCGCAATCCTGTTGACTTGCTTCTGTTTGCAACTGTTCTTTTTCCTTGTTTAAAGATAGTTAAAAGTGGACTGTTTGTCAAAATTTCTTAGAGTTTTTCAAAAGCTACTGTTTGGGATTGACCAAAAATAAAGAGTGATTCTACTTTCTTCGTATATTACTAAGCGGTTTCGCAATTTTAGAATATTCAGGTATAAATTTTCAAAAGTAACCAGTCAAGCATGCAAAACACTAACTCGTATGAATGTTGTTGGATTAGTAAATTTCTTATCTCGAACATTTTAGTAGCGAGAGAAATACGAATAATACCGTTTTCAGCAATATCTCCTAAAATTTCTAATCTTTTTATAAAAAGGTACTTTTTAAATTGGATTTCAAGACCGTATTTGATTAAACCTCAAGAAATATCCTTAGATTAATCAAATCTTTTGCTTCTTTTGCAGATGTAAATATTTAATCCTCCATGAAAATTATTTTTATATCCTTATTCATCAGAGTTAGAAATATATTGTTTACATTTCTTTGAAAAACACTTGAACTAGTACTTAAGTCAAATTGTGTGTGTAAGCATTCCCGTTATTGAAGGAAAACCCCTTCCTTCGAGATACATACGAATCTGAAAAGTAAGGACTTCGCTGCTGGGTCAGCGATCGCTTTAGCTCGGGGACATATTGTGCACGCGCAAACATGCCACCCAGTTTTGCTATGTGAATAGCACTCAAGATTATAACAAAGTAGATTAATCGATTACCAATAAAACATTAAAGGAAAAGAAATTCAACAAAGAAATAGTAGTAAATATACAGAAATTTACATAAAAAAATTAAATACAAGTAATAATAAAATTAAATAAAATTAGATTCTAATCAATATAATTATTTATCAAAATTCGAAATACAGCAAACACAATTACGAGACAATTCTTTTAAGCACACTGGATTTTGTCTTAATATCTGCAACACGAATAATTTTATGAATCTACGTATTTGTATTAATTATGCGATCCATTATCTATTTACAAGGTGGTACATTGTTTCTTTAATTAAGACCATATCCCTAATTTTTACTCTTCTTGTCAGAAACATCCATTTTGTTTGTTGTTGTAGATTGCTTAAATAATTACTGCTCGTTTTCTGTAGATTGTCTGTTCATCTTTAGTAGTTTTTTTTTTGCCTCAGGTAAAGTTTGTTGCTTTGAATATTTATAACGGAAGGTTTTACAATTCTTGGGAGAGATATACCTATAAGAAAATGAGGTATATTTCTAAATGCACAATCTCAGAAGAAAGAGGAAGGAATTTGAAAGTATGAATTTAGCATTACTTCAACCCCAATTACAATTGCTAAACATTCTTAAAATAAGATAAGAATGATCTACGATACGTTTTAAATAATAGTTACATAATAATAGTTAATAAAAATTAAATAATAGTTAAAGAGTTCACTCCTGCTTCCCAAAGGCTACCAAAATTTGACCTTAGGAGGAATACAATTCCATTAAATGTTGTCTTTTAAAGATTTAACTTAAGAACTTAAGAATTGTTTCATAATGTTTGCTCATTGTCCTTCCCTTAATTCTTTTCGTTGGCTCCAACAAATTTAGTACCATTATTCGAAATCATTTTTGCATGTTTTCCTCTTCTTGCTATAAAGCGCTTAAGTGTTGCTTTGAGAGACTTCTTTTATTTTTATGAAAAAGGGACAATATAGATCAAAGCCTTCTGAACTAAACACAAAATCAGGATTTATCCTCTCTATGGGTAAATCTTTCTAAAACACGTGCAATTCTTAGAAATTTACAGTTTATTACAATGTTTAAGTAAACTGGCTAAGAAATCAAGAAAGCTTCAAAGAGTGTTACAATAGTATTAGAATTCAGTTCAGTATTCTCCCCCGCGCCTAATTTCAGGAAGATATTCTTCTCAAACATAATGATTTTCTTCACCTTCAGGTAAGTTAGGAGATATCAGGAAAGAAGGACCTTTCTCCCACATAGAATTGTTCTGAAATGATTCAGAACTCGTACCTCTAGTCACTAGATATGCCGGATTATATTTACCGGGGCAGTGAAACCAGTTTTTATCTGTCAAAATTTTTCTCTTTGACACGATTCGTAACAAATTGTTTCCATTTTTTTTGTTAGAGCCCTTTATTCAGTGAAGAGTTATTTTTGAATCTGTCCATAAGCGATCACATAAAGATAATTCGCCACTATAATGAGAGCGGGCGTCGATCACGATTCGAGTATTAATCGTGAGGCTTTCTTATATATAGCTCGATGTCACAAGTAATAGATGTTGGTGTAGAATTTTAAAAAAAATTAAGTAACATATAAAAGTAGGATTATGGTCTGAATCTCCATTTTACTCTGTAGAACCCTAACTACAAAAGTGCTTAGTGGTTCGTTTTTCGTATATAGTCAAAGGGGCTTTCGAATCCAGAGAAAGAGACTAATTTTCGAAAGATATTTAACTAAGCTAATTAAGGAAGATGTTCCAAATATCAATTCTTATATTATATATATACTCATTGCCATAAAAACTTTCGCATCAAGAAAGAGTTATCAGAAAAGAAAGAAATGTAACTTCCATATGCAAAACTTTGATTCAATAAGTGATTAAAAAATAAAAGAAAAATGATAATTTATTGTTGGAAATATTACAAATGAATGGAGATTTTAGTACCCTGTAAGGCCACCAAAAGCATGAATGATAAGACACGGTTGCGCATTAAGGCATACAAGTCATATGAAATTTCGTTCCACAGTTTCTGTAAATGCGCCTTTAATTCGACTAAACTGGTATGCTGTATAATTTGTCGTCTTAAATTATTCCAGTTATGCTCGATCGATGACAAATTTGGGGAACGAGCAGGTCAAGAAAGGATGGAAATATAGCGGAGATAGTTCTGTAAGACTCTTGCTTTGTGTAGACAAGCATTATTCTGTTGAAAAAGGGCTCCTGCCATGAATAGCAATACATGTGGCTGAAGAATATCACTAATGCATACTTATGGGCATTCATGGTGCCGTAGATCAATATTAAGGGTTACCATGTTTTGTATGCAATGGCACTGAATACCATCACACCAGTTGTGAGAGCAGTGTGCCTCTGTACAGCAAAGACAGGATTAAAACGTTCAACACGGAGCCTCCGCATACGTACACGATTATCATCACTGTACAAATTGAATCTTGATTCATCGCTATAGATGATCTGATTCTACTCTGTTGCAGTACAATATCTTCGAGCGCGATACCATTCCAAACGGAGGCTTTGGTGAACTGGTGTCAATGGAAGTACACGAAATGGGCACCTCAATAGCAACTATCCATCAGCCAGGCACCGTTTGATGGTACGGACTGAGACAGGTGTACCGTAATGAAGTTGCATTTTGTGTATGGATGGTGGACAATGAGATAGTTAGCACACGAATTATTTGACCGTGTTCTCGGCAATTGGTCTGTCAAGGGTATCCTAAGACTGGTCGCCGTTTCATGGACCTCTCTTTTGTCCACTGGTCCCAATACCTTCTCACAGTAAAGTCAGAACTGCCTAGGTGGCGAACTACTTGCCGAGCTGACCACTCAGTTTCCATCATCCACATGATTCTTCCCCACTCGAACTGTAACAGCTGCTCATGTTGTCCCCGATGACAATGTAATGGCATCTCTAGTTAAAAAGCGTCCCTCTGCAAAGATTAAATATACCCAAACAAGCTCTGCTTACCTGTTTTATAATCCAAGGAGAAAGAAGTTCAACGCCCTCTCGTGTCATTACGTAATGCTCAATAACGCTGCATTTCTAATCATTTACATATCTGACTGACAAGTACCTTCTTTTCAAGTTTTGTAACATTCACATTCTTTCTTCTTGGTACTCAAATTTTTATAGTAATGAGTGTATATAGACATACATACATACATATATTTTCAGTTAAACATGTAGCAATTGCTCTGTTTCTTAATTCTACTGAAAACTTAGGATATTTTATTTTCGAATTTTCTTTAACAATTTCTTTCACGTTTTTTTATATTTGTAAATCAATTCTATGTACAGTAGTACCTATCGTAAGGGATACCTACATGAAAGGAAGAATTCTGTTCGTCCCAGGACCTTTGAATAGTCTGTGTACGAGTATTTATCTCTTATTCAAAGACCCTTCTGCTAAGGAAATAAATGTCTTGTCTAGTGTGTATCCCTTCTTAAGTGGTGCTAATATTGATTAAGATTTTGTATCCTATTTTCATATTTATTAAACGCTGTTTTTTGAGATGTAAAATTGAGAATTATTTAATATGCATGGGTTCGTAATTACTGCGCTATGCCGTATACACATACAAATGCGTTCTTTTAATATCATAGATAAAAGTTCGGACATCAGTCATTTAGTTTTGAATAATCTCTGAAGGATCTTATTACGACCTTTGTTTATAATAATAAATCTCACAGAAACGTAAACAAGTACAATTGCTTATTATTCAAATTTATTGATTTCATAAACACACATGCTACATATTTTTTAAAATAAAGATTATTTTGAATGTCTATAATGGCAAACATTTAGAAGATATTTAATGTGTATTTGTATTAAAATGTATTTCGAATTATCCAGAAAAATACGTAACATGCTAAGTCTTAATGAAGATTTAAATGGTCTCAGCTGTTCAAAAATGTATAAAAAGAATTATATTAGATAAACAATTGAATAAATATAATTTATACGAGCATATAGAATTTATTAACTTCGTTTAAATTTTAATAAAAGACATGTAATATTACCCAGTTTCATGATGTTTCATCATTAGAAAAGTATGGTCATCATGTCCCCAAGATACCCTAGATATCTTTTTCTTTACTATGGGGATTACTTGTAATGGTAAACACGGCAGATACATCCTCAAGACAACTTAACGATTCTTCCCCTTTTTTTCCGGATATGAGATACTATGACATCAGATATCTAAATTTACATAATCATTTATTATAATAACTGTTGTCCGAATGCATTTTGTCCCAAACGTTTTTGAGAAGTTCTTAATAATAAACTTTCCCATCCGAATTTTATTGTGCAGCTAATAAATTACGAAAACTACTTAAAGGTTATGTTCAGTGTAAAAAACATTCCCAAAACCTGGTCCAGATTGAAAGCAGGGCGAATACTTTTATTATTTAATTCATAAGCTTTCATTCTCATGGATTGATTGGAGACACTTTTGAAAAGATTAGAGTTTTATAATGTGGTGGCTTTTTATTTCTAGGAGGATAATTTGTAATGAAAATATGTCAATTAATTCCCTCAGTACACACACACACACACACACACACACACACACACACACACACACACACACACAGACACACACACACACACACACACACACACATATATGTCATTAATATGCAGAATAATGATAAACAGCAATACGTAACTTGAACGAAGTACACCAA
>BMAW01068955.1:0-16788 GCA_019974015.1 Nephila pilipes | reverse complement strand
ACCGGCTATTCGGTAAGGTTTTCAAACAAAACCGGTAAAGTACTTGTTATTATTTAAGACGTCAATTTAAAATTTAAATTAATAAGACATTTTAATTAATGTTTAAACACTGTCACAAAAGTATTTAAAAGTAAATTGCAATCTTAACATGAGTAATATAAATAAAATTCAACCATTTAATAAGACTTTATAAGTAATACTCATACATAATTTTTCACAGTCATAATGATTATAAAACATGATTAAATATTTATCAACATGTTTTACAAAAATAAGCACATAAGAAATAATATAAAAGGCAATTACATTTCAGATAAGTTAAGTTTATCTTTCATAAAAACCTAACTACAGATGTCGAAGGAAAAGTGTATTATAATTACGTACAAATTTTCCGATTAGGGGAAAAGATAAAAGTAGAATTACCTGTAACAATTTGAGACTAAATTCGCAGTTTACCAATAAACAAGTGCACTGTATTACAAGTTTCGCAATCCCTACTGGAAACAAAAACGACAAAATGATTTTCAGCCAGAGAATACTTATGAGTGCTAATGACGATTTTGAAAGTAAGAATAATTTCAGAAAGTAAGAATTAATAAGAATAATAATAAGAAGAAAATATTTTCTTAGGGATCAGAATTTTTTTTTTTTTTTTTTTGATACCACGTTCGCTAATTTCACTTCTTTAAATCCATTTTCTCAGGCGTTACCTCAAAGATCGCTAATTCATCGATTCACCTTAAGCCATTGCTCAACACAAATCCAATATTTGTTAAATAATTCAAGAGAGATTATAAGAAATATTGCAAACCGATATGAAAAATGTGATGGAAAGAGCCTATATTTGCGAACTGGACAATTTTGTCCATTTAAGAAATATGGCTTTCTATATCTATTTCACAAAAAGAATTTAATACATTGTTTTATAGTCTATAAACGTCGCTCTAATAAACAACACGAGGGCTATTGGTGACGGACCTCGAAATTTTTAACTTTTGTCCAGCGACGACGATGATCCCTGATCTGGCACCTCCCTCAGCAAACTTCCCCATCACGCCAACATGAGAAAGCTCCGACAGACATAACGCGCATCAGCCCCGTCACCCGATGGGTTCGTTAGAGAAATCAGGCCCTGTACTCGCCAGCGGCCGCTAGCTCATAACTGCTACCCTTCTACTGCAATAACCACTCCATGCAATTTACAGCAACATATAAGGTATGATTTTTAAATAACGAGACTGGTGCTGTAAAACATTTTTTTATTTCAAACATATTTATTTATTATCACCTTCAATATACACTCCTCCACTATCTTTATAACGTTCCATGCGAATCTTCCATTGTTCGAAACAGTGCTGGATGTCTTTTTCTGTCAGCTCCTTCAGGACACATTCTCTTTCACAGCTTCAACGGTTTCAAATATTGTACCTTTAAACCCTCTCACTACCAGAAGGAGAAGAAAAGAAATGCTTCTCTGGGCCCGCTGCTTCTTACCACGGAGTGTCACTCTGAGCCCAGACGATTTTAGATACTAAACTTAATTCGTGAAAAAAATTCCTCTAAAATCAGCTATTCATTAAAATATTTTGGTATTTACATATCTTATTTAAAATGCATTAAATTTAATATATACAAAAGAAAAAAGGATTTAACTGAAAATTGATTGTTTTATACATAAAATTACATAAAAAATCATACTTTTAAGAAAATACAAAATATATTTATATGTGTTACATAAATTTCATGGTGTAATGATGTAACATTACATGGAATATATAGATATAAAAGATAAATCTTATTTTGCTGTATGGTATATGTATAAAAAAATCAATGCATAGTCCAACGTCATATGTCTTACATACATATTCTGACGCTTCACGCCAGATTTTGAGCAAAGGGCACATCTTAGTCCTTTTTTCCCCCTTAATTTTTACTTTAATGTCTATGTACAGATTTAGTTTATTTTCGCTAACATTACTGTCAGATTCATTCTTTATTTAGCAAATATCAGTATCAGATAAATACTTTCTTTTCGTCATGACTGTCACTACAAATAAAAACCGACTGAATGAAATGAATAGCTGAGAGTATCTGCTACCTTGCTACCTAAAGCCCTAACCCCCATAAAGGGCCATAAATTATCCTTCGAACTTCTAAGAAGCGAGAAGAGAGAAAAAAAAAGTAAATTGAAAGCAAGTGCATGCTTTCAATCGTGTCATTACATTTAAAAAAACCGCTCCACAATATGTGCTTTTAACAATAACCCCCTCTCTCCCTCCTCCTGATACCCTGAAGTGAAATCCAAGGTCAACATTCCAAATAACCTATCTATACAGATTTCGTGGTAATGTAACACCATCTAGTAATATTAAAAAAAATCAAATAAAACGTTCTCTTTAAGCGTATCACTATTGATACGCTGGTCTGCAGAAGGCATTCCGGAGCGTATCTATTGTGATACGCTGGGCCAGGAGAGCCACCGCGAGCGTATCAATTGTGATACTAGTAGTGAACGGGTTAATTCAAGAAAAAGGATTTCACCTTAGGAAATACATAGAAGTCGCCTGACGTAAGATCTGTTCTTGTTCAAATATGATAACTTTAAGCATAATTTTGGCACACAAATTAGGTGAATGGATTCTTTGTCAGTCTCAGCAATCTCATGAATCTTGTCTACAGTCTCAGCAATCGCATGAATACTTAATTGACTGTCAAATCGAATCAGATTACCGATTTATTCGATATTGTTATCCGGTTTTGACGTGGAAAAGCGACCAGGACGTGAATCTCCTTCAATGACTTTTCGGCCATCTTGAAAACACTCAAGCCTCTCAAAAATACGTGCACACGATAAACGTTGACTGCCATACACTTTTTCAATAAATTATAAGTTTGAGTTACTGTTTTTCTAAGTCTTATGTGAAATTTTACAATAAGTCGTTCTCACTTATCATTTCTTCAAAAAAGTTGATTGACTAAGTACAATGATCAATTTCTTAGGGGAGAGAGAGAGAGAATAGAATACGAGTTCATTTGACTCAGTCGGTTGAAAACTCTAGTTTCAGTACCGTACTGAAAAGAGTGTTTCAATCCCGAATCCAGGCAGCTGTGAGTATAAGAGAATATTCCGGTTTCTTTCAGCTAAGAGAAAAGCTCCATTTCAGATACTCGAAGCAGTAAAAACTATTTATTGGAATATCGTCATGAATAGTGTTAATGTAATTAAGTAGTTTCGTGCGTTGAAAGTTGTAGGAATTTTTTTTTCCAAAACTGTAATTTCTGCCTCAAAAATCATGGTTTCTATTTTTTGGTATCGTAAAGGTATTCTCCTCATTGAATGTTTGTTCTAGGGGGAAGCATTTAATCCCGAATAATGCTAGTAAGTTACGAAGGACTATACTGAACAACAGAAGGGGAATGTTAACGAAGAGAGCATGTTTACTGCATGACAATGCTCCTACCTACATAGTCAACGCCCCAAATTAACTCTTGGATTCATACGGTTCACATCAAAAACCACCCAACTCACAGCCCTGATCTGGAACCTTCAGATTTTTATTTTTTTCACCTCTTTGAAATCGTGGAAGGGAGGAAAAAGGGTTTGACTGCTGATGAGGTCCATCAATCTAACAATGGTCCAAAAAGGAGTTAAAGGAATCTGTACTGAAGGTGACAGAAATCATCTACTCGACTCACAAAATGCAATGTGAAGGTAGGCGATTACGTCTAAAAATATTATTTTATGTAAGCGTATGAATTTATGAATTTTTTCAAAGATAAATTTGTCCTTTACAATTGTTAGGAAACTATCTGCTATTACTTTGTGGACATCTCTCGTAGTTCAAATGGTCAAATTACTTTAGCTGTACTTAATAAAAGAAATCTGTTCCATAGAATATAAATAGTACTTGCCTAATCTCAAACGATAAAAAAAAAAGATTGAAGATAAAAATTTTTGATTTTTAGCTTAGTAGTGTGTGTTTGTATTCAATGTATAACATTAAGAACTATTGTAACTATATTAATCAATTGCAGATATCATGTAAATATAGAGTTGGTCAAAAAGTCAGTTTCTGTTTTAAATAAATTTAATTTTTAATATTTTGTAATATATTATATTTATTAATATATACGAAGTGGGGCAATTAAATAACGAGATTAACGCTGCTACAGTAGAAGTACGCGTTCGCTAAATGCCAGCGACCGACAGCTGTTTAGCGTGAAGCTTTCACTTTCAAATGCAGCGCCTCTCACTGCTGTAAACAAATCAGTATACTTTCTAGAAAATTCTCATATATAAAAGCAATACCTTTCAAACGAAATTGCTACAATAATAAATGTAATAATGTACAAAACGAATAGTTTTACTTAAAATAATTTAATTCTATTGGATTTTGCTCTGAATTTTGTTAAATTGCAGATTAAAAAGCGTTACGTCAAGTACTCGCAGTTGGATAAACTAATCTTTCTCACAGCCCATGAACATTTTTCAGGCACCAAAGTCACAGGTGAATGGTGTGAAAGCAATAAAAAAGTAGTATTAATTAAAGAAATCTTTTTCTTTGTCTTCCAATACTCTTCAGACTTCTAACAAGATTACTACTTTTCATTAAAAAATACTTCTATTTACTTTAAAAGTTTCTTTTAATTATTTTATCCATTTATTGTTAAAAAAAACTTTTAAAGTATAAATTATTTATGTTTTAACGTGTGAAAGAAATGCTGTTAATTTTACTTTGTATTATTTATCTAGATAAAAGCAATTTATATATATATATATATATATATATATATATATATATATATATATATATATATATATATATATATATAATGATTTAACTTAATTCCCTTTAATTTTTCACTATAATAATTTAATTTACTAAATTTGCCCATTGTCTGCTTTAAAAGATAATTTTCATTCGTATTTCCTGATCCCCTTTCAAAGTATCCTCTTATTTATTAGATCACGCGCTCTTAAAACTGGTTAAATCCGCTTAAACAGATTATAAATCTGTCAAAACAATCTCTTCTGATTACCTGTCTATTATGATATTTCTCCAGAAATCCCTCCATCCATACCACGTGTTTCTGACGTTTCAAGAGAATTTTCCCTCGTATATAATCAAAAACACAACAAAAAACGCTCTCTTCTCTTCTGATTCCTCTCTTGATTTCTTGTTATGCGATAGTCTGTAACCAACGGCGGAGTGGAAATGGTCTCTCTCTCAGCTACAATGAAATAATTCTTTAAAAATGAAATTGGTTTCGATTGCTTTATGAACATAATTCAATAGTACTATTTAAAAGAAAGTATTTTCATATATATACTGCAATAAAAATAATGTTCACACTTTTGCACAAGAAGTGCAAGAGGACTTTGGTGCTATAGCGGATTTAAATAAAAGTGGTTTTCGTTCAAATGGTGAAAAATGTCACGTTACTTTTAATAACAAAAAATTCCCTACTTTTTATTTATAAACTTCATTTTAAACTATAAATTATTTATCGGTATCCAATGCATTTAAAAAAGTATTATTGACGTATTAAAACTTTCATTGTATTACACTTTCTTTGATATAATAATACTGATAACATTTTCAGTGTATCGTAAAAATGAGAATAAACAAATATTTTACTCATAATTTCAGCATTATATTCATAAAAAAGCCCCATTAACTTATTAATACTTCTATAACATTCATAACATTATATAATTAACTCAGTTTAATACTGTATCATCAACTCAATTTAATATTATTGCATTCATATTACTGTTCCATTTATTCATTTTAATATTTATAATATAGTTGTAATATAGTTCCATTATCTTATTTCAATACTGATATTACATTCATAATATTGTACCACAGATACTACCATTACTTTCATTATACTGAATCATAGATACTACCGTTGCATTCATAATACTGTACCATTTTTACGACCATTACATTTACAATATTGTACCATTAATACTACCATTACATTCATAATATTGTACTAAATTAAAAATAATTTAATAAAACGGGTTTACGCACTTCACTTACGTATCGAATCATTGAAGCAGAATGCCTCACAATTAGCTTTTAATATATATATTACATTTACATTACTGTACCATTTTCTTATTCTAAAATACTTCTATTGCATAACACTTTATTACACTAGTGTGCAAACCTTAAGCAACTTTTCAGATTGTGCAATAATTTCGAAAAAGAATCAAATGGGTAATGAGAAATTCATGCTACAACGGCACAATGTAGCACTGAAAAGTTAATGAAATCAATGTAGTCAAAAAAAACAAATTGTTTTGTTTTTTTGTACGCATGCACTATGGAACTATGCAAAAAAGGGTTTATTGATAGATTGGCGTAAGTAAGAAACATTGTCTGGCCATGAGGAAGAACAACAAACCAAAGTCCCTTAGTAAGGGACATGACATCTCCTAACTACAATAACTGAGTGTTTATACTAGTAATATTTCGGTGTTTTTCGTGTTGTAGGTTCTTAGTTTCATTTATGAAGATTCATTCACTACCAGATACACAAACTTTAGTGGCTAAAGTTTTTATTTTTTTTGTTAACGGCCACACAACACACACAATTAATACAATATGAAAATTCACTAATACTAAACATTTGGCTGTTGTTTCATGCCATTTTGTTCGTCATGCGACCGGTCATAGCCGCCATTCTTCCTCCTCTCCTGTTGTTGTTCCGTCTCTTTTTATATCGATGGCAGCGCCACCTATATTGTTTTTTTTTTAGTCCGGTGAATCTTACACGCCCCACCAACGGAAGCACATGCGTCGTATTTAATGACCAGGTGCTAAAAGAAAGAGGTTAGTCACACACTCACGAAAGAGTCCTAATTCAGAAACAAAATATCTAAACCTTAGTTGAGGAGAGTGCACTATCTAAATTAAAAAACACATGAGGCATGACTTAAATATGATAATTAATGCACAAATATAATGAAAATAAGGCAATAACATAAGGTTATATAATCATGAATATATATAATAAGACTATTATTTTGACACTAATTTTCTAAATATATACACAAATAGGAATATGCTTTAATACTGAAATAAGTACTACAAAGAACTCAGGTTAATCATCAAAAGGCAAGCGAGAGAGAGCGTCAGCATTGCCATGGTTTTTCCCTTTACGGTATATAATCCGTAAATCATAACGTTGCAAGGCTAGGGCCCAACGAGCTAATTTTGTACCATGTGGTAATCCTTTGGTCAAAAATGTGAGTGGGTTGTGATCAGACACAACCTGTATTTGAGATCCGAAGATCCAACAGTCAAACTTTTTCAATGCACTTAGCACGGCATAGGCCTCTCGTTCTATTATTGACCAGTTCATTTGGCATTTGGTTAATTTCTTACTGTAGAATGAAATTGGGTGTTTCATTCCCTTTTCATCGTTCTGTGCAAGGCATGCGCCGACTATAGTAGCAGAAGCATCTGTATACAGCTGAAACGGGCGGTTCAACACAGGGGTATAGAGAGTAGGCATTTCGATTAAGCTTTTCTTCAAACATTGGAAAGATTCTTCAGCTGTGTCATCCCAAGGAATTTTATTAGGAATATTTTTCTTAGTTAAATTTGTCAAGGGCAAAACAATAGAAGAAAAATTCTTAATATAGTCACGATAATAGCTTGATAAGCCAAGCAGTCCTCGTAACTGTTTTTTGGTCGTTGGTCTCAATAACTTTGACATAGTTTCCATCTTTTGAGGATCTGGAGCATGTTTTCCAGAACCCACCACGTGACCTAGAAATTTAACTTGGCTCTTTCCGAAATCACACTTTTCTAAATTTACAGTTAGTCCAACTTCTCTCAAAGTCTTAAAAACATTTCCCAAATGTTGCATGTGATCTGACCATGTTTCTGAAAATACTGCCACATCGTCTATGTAGGATCTACAGTACTTTTGATGGGGATTCAACACTTGATCCATAGATTTTTGAAATGTACTTCCTGCATTCTTCATTCCAAAAGGTAGGACTTTCCACTGATAATGTCCAGAATGAGTAACGAAAGCAGTAAAATGTTTTGAGTTTTCTTCCATAGGGATTTGCCAGTATCCCTTCGTGAGGTCTAAGACCGATATAAAATGAGCTTTGCCTATCTCGTATATTAAATCCGTTGCATGTTTCATTGGATATGCATCAGGAATAGTAAAACTATTCAAAAGTCTAAAGTCTATGCACAATCTAATGCTTCCATCTTTTTTCGCCACGCACACCACCGGGTCCGCCCAATCACTATCACTATGTTCAATCAAGTCCATATCCAGCAGCTCATTAATTTGACGTTCAACTTCTTTTTGAAGAGCAATAGGAACTCTATATGGTTGTAATCTTTTAGGTGAACTATCTGCCGTAACTTTAACAGAATGACCTTTCACTTTGGCTTTTCCAGGACGATTCCGAAATATGTCTTCATATCGTCGTAATAAATTTCTTAACTGGTATTTCTGTTGGGCATTTAAAACATTAGGCATTTGATTCAACTTGATATCAATGTTAGGTTGAGTTTCCTTATCTGTGGGAGCATAATGCAATTCACCAAAATCGGTATCTTGATCAAATATTACCCCAACATGATCAACTCTTGAGATATAAGGCCTTAGCTTATTTATATGTAATTCTCTAGTACTACCGTCTTCCATTTGAACTAAACAAGAGTGGGGTCTAGTGAGCTGTACTACCTTGGCTGGTCCTATCCAAGTGTTAAGCAATTTATGCGTAGATGAAGGAATAAGGATTAGTACTTCATCTCCAACAGAAAAACTTTTTTCTCGTGATCTCAAATTATAGGGTGAAGTCATACGTTCCTGATTTTCAGCACTGTTTTCCGATGCGATTTCGTGTGCATCTTGCAACTTCTTTTGCAGTTGTTTCAAGTATTCTTCAACAGAACGAGCAGCACTAGTAGGGATTTCTCTTTCTCCTGTCCAAAATTCTTTTAAAATGGTCATCGGTCCAGATGGTAGTCTTCCATAAACTAATTGGTATGGAGATACACCAGTAAGTGCATGAGGTATTTCTCTATAAGCAAAAAGCAAATATGGGAGATGGACATCCCACTCATTTCCATGCTCTTGAATATTTTTGTTTAACATGTCTTTCAAAGTTCTATTCCAACGTTCAACTGCTCCCATACTCTCAGAATGACCTGGAGTAGAAAACCTAGGAGATACACCCAGCACGTCTTGAAAGGCTTGAGTCAATTGTGCTGTAAAATTGGTACCTTGGTCTGTGCATATTGTCTTTGGGAACCCAGTTTGACAGAAAATTTTCATCAGCACCTCGCAAGTAGTTTTTGCAGTAATGTTCTTTGTTGGTATGGCTTCCGCCCATCTTGAGCACAGATCAATGGCACATACAATATATAAATGCCCTCTTCTTGATCGGGGTTCTAACGGTCCGATGCAATCCACGCTCCAGACTTCGAATGGATTATCAGGTCTTACAATGGGCTGGATCGAAATCCTATCTCTGTATGTTACAGTCCTTCGTAACTGACAAGGTTTACACGCTTCGCAATATGTCTTCACATCCCTCTTTAACGAAGGCCAGAAAAAGGAATATTTAATGCGTTGCTTTGTTTTTTGTTCTCCTAAATGTCCAGCTAACGGAATTTCATGAGCCATTTGTAGAATTTCCTTTCTTTTACACGCAGGTAGGACAACTTGCTTGATTGACTCCCCACAAACAACGTCATTATGCACTAGCAGATCATCTTGTATTTCATATGCCTTTTCTTTGTTATTTGCTTGTTCCCAGACGCTTATTAATGTTTCATCTTCTTTCTGAAGTTTTATAAAAGTCCTTCGGGTCTCACTGTTAAGATTGGATCTCACTTCGTTTTCAATGTTGACTGCGTCTGTCGATACTCTTATGTCAGAGCATGAATCCTCTTCAAATGTTTGGACTTCACAGACGGTTGAATTCTTAACCTCATCCAGTTGGACTTCATGAACAATGACTTCCCTTGCATTCGCACTGCATAACTGTATGTTTTCCAAAAGGGCTTCATATGCGGTTTGACAAACTAACATGTCGTTCACTAGTTTCTTTGAAACGGCACATGTAATTGGTATTGCATCATGCCATCCATCATCGATCTTTATATTAAATGTTCTTAGGGGAGCGACTTCACTATCCCCAAAAGCTGATATTAACTTGATCTTCCCTTCTCCGGTACTCTCAATGTCTTTACCTAAATCAGCTCGCACCACAGAGATTTGTGCTCCCGAGTCTACCGTTCCATCCAATACGACATCTAAACACTTCACTTTTATAACCTTCAATTTATCAATATTCTCTGCCAGAAATTTACACGTTGATTCAGGAACATCTATTTTCGCTGTTACGATATTCTTAGTGGTATCTTCAGCTTGCACTGCATTACTTTGGGCTTTGACTGGTGAGGAAAACTTGTTATTTTGCGAGTTTTGCTTATTTAAATGTTTATCTCGGCATGCTCTTGAGAAATGACCTTCTTTGCCACAAGTGTAACATGTAGGTGTAATCCGGGTTTGATTATAATGCGCTTGATAGCTGTTGTCATTGAAATGGTTATTGTATTTGCAATTGGCCATCCCCTTTTTATTTCTTACGTCTCTCCCTTCCAACTGATGTAGAGGGCTCCGGGTATTCAAAGGGAGGGTCTTACAATAAGGTTTCTCTTTATTAACAAATGGCACTGCAGGCCGTTTGATTTTTCCATGGACATCCTCATATTCATCAAGTTTTTCAACCAGCACCTTTGGAGTTTTTATTTTTGTCCATTCATCAATAAAGTGTTCGCGAATCTCGGTTGGCACCTTCTTCTTCATTTGGTCTGCTATGAGGAGATCTTTAAGGTCCTCGAAGGTTTGAATATCTAGGCCCTTAAGCCATTCTTCACAAAAATTTCTTATCTCAAAATAATAATCTCTCCACGTACCATCGGGATTCTTTTGGTGTTTCACGAACAGCTGGCGGAATTTCTCGGGACTCAACTTGAATCGTTGAAGTAATAGCCCTTTTACAAATTCGTAATCAGCGGCATCCTTTTCTGGTTCACGAGCAATAAGACCTACAATATCCGAAGGTAGAATACTTATCAGATGTGTCACCCAATACACCTTTGACAAATTCAAAATTTTTGCTTGACGTTCAAATGATACCAGGAATAAACTAATATCGTCAGATTTTGAGTCAAACATCGGAATCAGTTTATGTAAATCAATCTTGAATGGTCCTGTTTCTTTCGCTTCGTTTTCACTTCCTCCTCCTTTCAGCTCGATTCGTTTCTTCTGAAGTTCGAAATCCATTTCATCCTTCCGCTTCCTTTCCTCCATTTCCATCTCTTCTTTTCTTTTACGTTCTTCTATAATAGTGTTTAATTGTTCTCTACAAAACTCCTCGTCGAAGTTTTTATTATTCAAGATAGCCTCTCTTAACTCAAACACTTTTAAACTAAGGACATCTTCAACCCCCATTTCCGTAGTCATAATCTGCATGTCTGCTTTTAATCCCTTTCCTAAAAATGCCATCTCGCACTTTATTATAATTATCCTAAATCAATCTAATAACACTCTAATTCAAAAAGTAAAAATATGCTTAATTAATCAAGGTTGGTTTTATATCTAAAAAAAGCAATTGTTTCCTACTTCTTTATCATAAAATTTACAAATTTATACCTTGAATGCTAACTTTGCATATGACATAGAACAAAATGAAAAATTCAACCAAATAAATTATTACTACAATAATAATAAAGTATTTGCCAAATAAAATAATATCTTAATTTCTTAGAATTTGTACTCCTAAAGATTTTTATATAAAAAAAAATCACAACAATAAAAAAAAAATATCTTCATTCATATCTCATTCACAATATATATCAAATAAAAAAAATACCATCAATCTTTGAACAGAAAATAATAAAAAAAATCATCACTATGATTTAAAACACATTTGAATATCTGACTCATCAAGTATACTCAAAATAAAAGTTCTACTTAGCAGATACAATAATCCTTAATAGGGAAAAAAAACCAGTTATACTTATTCCATCAATAAATTACTCGCATGAAATCGAACATTCAACATACAACGTTGAACTGTCTCTATTCTCCTATTTTATTTACTTTTGCGTACTTAGCAGTGGTTGAAATGATAATGAGTCATAGCTAAAAGTACAGAAAAAGCACAGAAAAGAAATGGATCTCTCTCTTTTCTTTTTTTTCAAACCACTAAATATTATGTAACTTTAATAAAAAAAAAAATCTTTTTCAACATATAAATGCATATTTCACACCAAAAAATTTATACACTTTAAATTTAATATTCTGCTTAATTCGGAAAATTGATAATGATATTTAATTTAATTCAGTAAAGTATTTTAATACCATAAATAATCCATCAATTCGACGCATGAATTATAAACACTCTTACTTTCTTTTCCAGTTAATGCTACCTAAACTCAACAAAATTTTATACTTTCGCAACAATTATATGAACTGATGTTCAATTAAAAATATAGTTATATTCTAACATTTCATAAAGTTTCAGATTAAACACAAACAATACCTGAACTGATGTTCAATAAAAATAGAATAAATATATATATACCAATATTTCAAAACGTTTCTGATGAAACCAAAACAAAACAAAATATATCTGATATGATGTTCATTTGAATCAAGGTATCTTAATATTTCACAATAGTTTCGGATGAAACATAAATAAAAATATCTGAACTGATGTTCATTTGATCAAAGTATTTTAATATTTCACAAGGTTTCTGATGAAACAAAAATAAAAAAAAATATCTTTTCAATCTCTTGGAACAGATGAAATAATTAGAACAGGACGTTCTCAATTTAAATCAGTAAAGAAAAAATGTTTTCTATTGCAGAAAACCAAAATATTTCTCACACTAAGAATTCGGATGAATCAGCATAAATAAGTTAGACTGTAACTTATTTTTATTTTTACTACAATAACATATCATCTATTCCAAAACAAAACTACAGCTATTAATAATGCACTCTCTTTACATTATAATATAACCAATAATAATTTTAATTTGTGAGTGTGGACTCCCTCTTACCTGGATTTGACGAAATCTTCATTCTGTCGACTGCGCCAGTAATATTTCGGTGTTTTTCGTGTTGTAGGTTCTTAGTTTCATTTATGAAGATTCATTCACTACCAGATACACAAATTTTAGTGGCTAAAGTTTTTATTTTTTTTTGTTAACGGCCACACAACACACACAATTAATACAATATAAAAATTCACTAATACTAAACATTTGGCTGTTGTTTCATGCCATTTTGTTCGTCATGCGACCGGTCATAACCGCCATTCTTCCTCCTCTCCTTTTGTTGTTCCGTCTCTTTTTATATCGATGGCAGCGCCACCTATATTGTTCTTTTTTTAGTCCGGTGAATCTTACAATACTCAATACAAATTATCCAGCAGTTCTTGAAATGAGAATTGCCACTCTTCAAGGAGCATCTGTTTCAGATGCCTGGTGTTCTCCAGAGGATACGATATTGCTGCCAGGCGTCTCCCCAAGGCATCCCACAATGTTCCTTGTGATTTAAATCAAAGTTACAAGTTGACCATTCCCTTCTGCAAATATCCTCACTTTTTATTAGCTCATTAACAGTAGAGGTCATGTGTGGATATGCATTGTCGTCTACAAAAATAAACTCTGGACCAATGACACCTTGAAGTAGTGGCACGTGTGGGAGGATAATCTCATAGCAACAACGATCTCTCGTAAGTGAGCCGTTGTTGAAACAATGGGGCTCCATTTATCCATTCAACATAATGTCTTCCCACTCAGGCACTCCAGAAACACTCCAATGGTCTCTTTCCCTGATGTTTCAGGAATGAAGCCATATCCCTACCTACCTCCATATCAATTGGCTCTGAGAATAGATTGAAGTGACTATCATTAGTAAATAGAACGTGGCTTCATTGATAAGTTCTTTGAGAGTGGCTTCATTAATCCAATCTTTGTGTTCTTGACACTACTGTAAACGGCGCTGTCATTGGTATACAGCGTTCAAGGTGAAGGGCTAATAGACCACCTTTATGCAGACGTTTGGCCAGAGGAAATCATGATGTCTGTCTTCTGATTGCCACACGCAGTAGCTTGTCTGGTTCTTTTTTTTTTTTGCCAGCAGAGCGATATACTGATCAACAATTGCCGTTGTTTTTCTCGGCCGACCACCGCCAACCTTTCTGACATCTGTACCTGTCATTTGGAAAGCTTTCGGAGTTCTTGAAACTATAATTTTGACAGTTCCAAACACTTGTGAAACACTAGTCAAACTACACCCCACTTTAAGTTTACCGATCATTCTTCCGCGAGTAAAGGCAGCCTGATAGTTTCTTGTAACCATGATGAGCGTACAATCTCACATGCACATAATGTCTAAAAATGTGTCCTTTCTCATTCTTTTTAAGTTACCTTGGTACTGAGTTTGCGCATTCCGGGCGTTTGCGTGTTGCGGAGTCCTCTTTGATGTTAAAGTGCTGATATTTGTTTATGCATCACCTTTCTACAGTGCTATCTTTTTACAGTATTTGCTTAAAAGGCTTTTTTAAAAAATTTCAAGGTTGTACGTTGAAAAATACATTTGTTGATAAGTTTTTCACGCTGGTATATTAACTCATTCATAATGTCATTTCATTCAAAACAATGTACCATTAACTCATTAACATTAAATTCATAATACTGTACTATTAATTCTACCATTACATACACATAATACTGTACCATTGATACTTTCGTCATTTTCGCAATACTGTACAAAATACATTGATAAAGTAGGTATATCACTTCACACAAGTATTTAATCATTGACACAGATGCATCATGATTAATAAAGAAAAACTCAGTGACTATTAATATTCACAAAGGCCCATAGAAAGTCAAAAATTTATTTTACGTTTCCATTACATTTGAAGCAAATACACATAAATGAGTCGTGAGTTTTTAAGCAGTAATATTTATTACAAGCACTTTGTCCATTATCCAAACTTATCCAAATACTATAATATCAGACTCTAGTCTTACACATATTAACACGGTCCAAAGAGAAAAGTAGTTCTAAATTTCATTTATAATACTTTATATGATAGTTATTGTAATAGAAAGTAATTTTACTTATACAACTAGTATCAGAAAATTAAGAAACAAAGTGACGCTGTTTCAATGTAAGAATTGTTTACCTGTATCAGAAATTGTATATGGGCGTTTTCTGTTCCTTTAGCATAAAAAAAATAAAATATATGATGTTGATGATATTCTTTTAATGTCTCAAAGAGTGAAAAATAAAGAAAACCAAAATCATACGTATTCAGAAAAACCCAGAATAAAGTGATCTAATTTACTCCAGACAGCTGTTACATCGTCGAATTAGACATCTCCTGATCAAGACAGCTTATTCAATTTCTGAGCCGCAAGAGAGCAGATGGGATCTAAAATTGTTTATTAAATTGCTTATATATTTTATATTTATTATAAATACATAGAAAAATATTTTAAATAAATTGAATGAAATGATACTTCCTTACTAGGTCTACTCCTTTAATAATATATTTTAAATGTATATTCATACGTCGTTTAACAAACGACTCTGTTCACGAACAAAACTGCTTACGAAGAAAATTTAGACGATATTGCTTTAGTTCTTGAGCTATTGGTTCGTTTCTAAGAAAAAAAACAAGAGCAAGTGATGCTGTTATAAGAAAGCCCGATCCAATAACATTCGGACTCCGTAACACACTATAATAGACGTCCGTAGCTACTAAGCCCCGAAGTAAATGAGTCACAATCAAAGTATCGAAACATTTCATTTTTCGAAGAATGGGGATTCATCTCCAATTCAAGCTTTCAGAACCAAAAACAAACAATAAAAGAATTAAAATGGTCAATTATTCTCTCTTAACACCAAACTTTCAAGGGATAATTCTCAAGGCAACGGTGTTATTTTTTTTTTTTTTTTCCATTTTCGTCAAGTTGGAATTTTATATTCTCTCTTTTGTGTCGAATGTCGCCTATCTGTACTTTACTATCAAAGCACTTTGGGCTCTTTTTCACCTCTCCTTCTTGCCTCAGTCATTCAAAGCGCGGATTTTCTCCACCTCTTTTTATTTTATGTGTATCTTATTCCCGTTACTTTGCCGCTTCTTTACTAGTACTTGGGTAGCAATCCGGATTTATGATCGTCGTCTTGTTTTAAAGCACTTTATTTTAAGCATTATGGACTCTTTTTAAAGTTCCCCTTGTTGACTCGGATATTTGTCATTTTCTTTTCAGGTTTCGTTTCGTTTCCATATCTCTTCTAAAGGTAAAAATGGTTTTCGTTCCTTAGTCGGATTCTGTTCGCATATCTTAGGATGCTTTTTGAAGGTTTCCCCTCATACATCTCTTTTGTTAATTTATTTCTCTTAGTTATAGTTTCGTAAAAGTTTTTTGCTCTACAGCTAAGCTTCTTTTTTTCTCCTGTTTAGGTGCTCAAGCTTCGTTTGACTTACTTCTTTTCTCGAGTTTTTAATTTCTTTCATTCACAGTGTAAATTTGCTATTGCAAATTAGAACTCCATAGCATGCCATTATATAATACATAAAATAAAAGGGAAAAGTTTTATTTAGATAAATGTCTTTTCTCTTGTAATAAGTCAGACTCATATTATTATGATTATACTAATATTACTCATATTATTATAATTTTTCTCATATTACTCATATTATTA
>BMAW01068921.1:0-11531 GCA_019974015.1 Nephila pilipes | reverse complement strand
TTTTTAAAAAAAAATTAATGAGAACTAATAAGAAGTGAATAATTTATTTATTTCACCATTTTATTAAAAACTTTTAGTTATATAGATGAACCTGTAATTGCTTTAACAATCAGTATCATATTCCGAAAATGATTCGTCTCACCTACTGTTACAACTGACTACGGAATTGGTGCTGGTGTCACCATTTTCTCACATGGGGTGTTGTCTTCCATGCCATCTAATGCACATGGCCGCGGTAGCCTAGTTGTTATGACAGCAGCTTCGCAGTTGTCGATTTTCATCAAGTTGTAGGTTCAAGCTTTGACGCCATTAAAGACCCGTCATGTAGCTGGTGCACATTCAATCTGTCGAGGCTCAAAAACCTCAAGTTGTCGTGGTGTGAAAGTTAGGAGAGGGGGATGCCAGCTCGGATGTCGTCCTCATCACTTCACTGAGGCTCAAAATTACGAGGTTCGTTGCCATTAGTCCTCAGGCTGCTTGTATTACAACGTTAAAAAACCAACCAGCCATTCAATGTATTTATTATGCAACATTTTTTAAAAGAATGTATTATAGTCTCATTGGAAACTTTTTTCCAGGCAACAGATATCCATTCTGCAATTTTCGAAGCAATTACATTCTTGATTTTCCCGGAAGCAGTGAAAGGGTGATTTTCCAAATGCAACAAGTTTTTACACTCTTTTTATGTAGTCCTGAAATGGCTTATTAATGCTTACATCAAACGACTTCTGCATATAAAATTGCCTTCCTTGTCATACTTGTGTCATAGTCAACTTATCCTGATGTCATTACCAATATATTTGATGTTTAGGTGATTAAAAAAAATGTACACAAAAAAGTCCCTCAATACGTGCAGATGACAAAGTTCAGGATAGAATTGAAAACTGAAGATAAATTGCGTAATGTGATCATTAATGAGTCATTGATGCAGGTAACCCGAATGGATGGTTACATTTTTCCATTTGAAAGGGGTGGAAACTCAATTTCCCCTTCTAACAAATTTTTCTGTCTTCGATTCTAAGTCACACTGGATTTTCTGTAGCATTAATACGGGAAAAAAGTGCAGCTTAGATTTGGATAAATGTGGTAGTAAATAGTTAAGCTCCACAAATGATAAATAATTATAATGAACTGTGAAGAAATATTAATCAGTTGGAAGATCTACTTATAAACAGTGTTAAATGTATTTCCATTTTGTACAAAGATGTTTATATTTTCGGCACTTTTAACTCCATAACAACCAACATAAAGTTATCCTTGGGAGAAGCAATGATTTCTCAGTTTCACTCTAACAATTTGAAGAGATCGTCTTAGAGATTTGTTGATGCTCATAGCAGAACTGAGATGAATGCAAAATTAAAGTTGTTTAAACTGGAATGAAACAATTTTTTCTTGTAGCTTCCTTAGTCAGGATAGTAGCTTCAACATAATGGGCCTTAAGCTTCTTATTGGATAGTCTGGTCCCATTAAACAGTAAAGATGGATCTAGATTTCTGAGAAGGATGATTTGGTTCACCAATTTAAAGTTGAAAAATATATGGAGTTATATTTAGCAGTTCAGAAGTCTTTAAAAATTAAAACTGACTGCATCCTTTTTTGGGTCTCAAATAATATCAATGGACCTTTATATTTGAAGATTTCCTGAAACTTGTTATAAAAATTGCTTAATTTGTGATATTTACAATCTGGTTTTGTGATGCATGATCTTAAAAAATTTCTGGTTTGTTTGAAAATGCAACTTGTAAAAGTTCTTTCTGGATATTAAAAATTCTTCCAATGCTTTTCATAGGTATAGATTGAGTGTTGTGAAGGATCCATTTCCTAGTCAAAAGTAGGCTGTCAGCAAACTAGTGAGCTTAGGAATCACCACTCAAATTATTTCACATTTTATTTATAGCTGAAGTCTTTGTATGTCAGTTCAAATGTAAGAAGACAAATATATTACATCAACTCTAATTCCATGTGGAATGAGCAACAGCATGTAATAATTTCATCCATTAACTTGTTAAATCTTAAGTCTTTCATGGTGACATTGAGGACTTCAAATGTGGCTTTGTTGGGCATTGTGCATTCATCCAAAATGATGATTTTGCAATTCCTGAACATCTAGAAATGTTGCTAGTAAATATCTATGGCAGTCATATTCAAAGGCAACTAAAAAGCTAAATGAGCCATCCTTCCAATGCCATAAATGCAGTCATAAAAATGCATTTCATGTAATAAATAATCACTCAATAATAAGTATCTTGTAACCTTAAACTGAAAGAAAAATTAATATTAAAATTAACTAAGATATCAAAACCATTTGAAAAGAGATTAAATAGGCTTAGCTTTGTTGAAACCGCCATTAATAGCAGTCTTGAGACAGAATGTTTTTTTTTTTTTTTTTTTTTTTTTTGTGGTGATTAGTTTGAAAACAAATCATAATTCTGCTATGAAGAACAAACAATAAAATAAATATAATGATCTTCGAAAGCTCTATGTAAAAAATGGTTAGAAGCAAAGAATGACTGGTGTAATATGCACAAGCTATCTGCAGTGAAGACAAAATATGCCTTATCGGTTGTTTTATCTTAAAATATTTAAAAATCAGTCAAGTTTAAAAAAAGTTACTTCACAATGCAAAATTATTGCGACATTTTTACACTTATTATAGAATTTTTAATAGCCATAGGATTTGATGCAAAATCCTAATATGCTTTAGTGGAGTTCACAGTCATTAGAAGAAATATGAATGAACAGATTTATTAAAATAAAATTAGCATTTTATTTACATGATCAATAACATCAGTATGAAAAATGATATTTTAAAGGGAAACACTTACCACTTATTGCATGTATATATCTAATAAATTACATTATACTGTTATTTTATCAAGTAATAGCACTGTAAACACATCTTTTGCATCTAACATTTTAAGTATATTGCATGAAATAGATTCTTATATTTCTAACACAAATGATATGACATCATTACATCGATTGCAAGTAAAGTTAAGTAACACTTGTGATCTTTTTACTTTAAGAAATGATAAAAACTCTATGATAGGTAAGCAATTACAGTTTTTCCCAACATCATCACCTATAGTACCTAACTTTGTACATCTGAGCCTTCCCATTTTTATATTTCTCTGTCCGTACACTTATAAACTCTTCCTTTTATTAATGTAGATTGAGTTTTAGTAAGAATTTATTGCAACACATTTTTTGTGTTATTTTGTCATATTTTTTTTATAAAATGTTTGTTGATATTGATTTTAACTTCAATCATGCATGCAAGCTAGATTATTATTTATTTTGGTGGTGTTGTTATGGTTTATTTATTTAATGTCAAAACAATCTTGCATAAATAATCACCACATTAAATTAATACCACAGTATTAATTTAAGTTACTTCATGATGTGCAATTCTTGCATTGTGTAAACTGCTAAAGTAAGAACTATTTTTATTTTTGAGAACTATTTCTTGTGACGCATTAAATACAGTCATTATGTCACAATTTGTGCTTAGGTATCATATTTATGATTTTGATTTGTAGTTATATAAATTTAGTTCATATCTAATACTGTTTTTCAGTTCACTTAAATCACTTGGAAATAAGCATAAGAATTTTTTAATATGGAAGCATTTTAATGTGAATGTTGTTTTTAATATATAGTGTGGATGTACTTTGGCATGATCGGTGGCTTTCTCTTCATTCTTATTCAGCTCGTTTTAATCATTGACTTTGCTCATAGTTGGACAGAGCGATGGCTGGAAAATTATGAAGAAACACAGTCAAAAGGATGGTATTGTGGTTAGTTTTCTTTTTATTGTAATAATTTTTTTTTTAAATTATGTATTTTGCTGTACAGCTTATATTGAAATTTTATTTATTTTGCAGCGTTAATCTTCTTTACTGTGCTGCATTATGTTGTTTCGATTACTGCTACTGTATTATTGTTTGTATATTACACCACAGTAAGTATGTGATATGGATCATATGCTTGATTTTAAGAAAATTTAATTGTAAATTAAGTTAATTGTAATTATTTATTAATTAATGTGATACTATTTAAAATACTTGATGCTAAGTATGAGTTGAATGCTTTTAGTCAACTTTATTCTATGACTATAAAAGAAATCGGAAAAGTCTAGTTTTTATCAAATCTCATGAAATTCTTCCTTACCAAAAGTAAATAAATGAAAATGAAAAAAAGACAACATGAAAGAAGAGATACTTAACTGACAAATTTATTTTATTTTTTCACTTGTTAATTTTAAGTTTCTAAAAGTTTCGTATTTTTTCAATAGAAGGTAATTTAGCAAGTATTATCAAAATTTTAAGCATCATCTGTCCATATTCTCTTATTTAAAATTGAATGAAAAAGTATTTCATTTAATTTAATAACAAATGTATTCTGCATTTCTTTTTAACTGTGACAAAAAGGTTCTACTTTGAACCAGTTTAGCTTTTCTACAAATTAAATATGCTAAGAGTTTACTTGGAATAAAATAAGTTATTTAAAAAAATTAAAAGGTAAGCAGTAACGGCTATTCATTACAATATCAGAATCATTTAGTCTTGGAAACATGCAAATAAAGAAGTTAAATTAAAAAGAAAAATGTTTAAAACCTCACAATTGTCTTAAAGTTTTGTATAAATTGTCATATCTAGAATTCTTGATGATATAAAAATAAAGATAATTCTATGATTTCCTTATGGGAATTCAAATACAAATCATTTACCATCAGCTATGGAAAATATAAATGAGCAATAATTTAAATTAACATTAGTATCACATGTCCTATAGTATTAACCTTCAAGAACACGGGCAGTGTACTGAGTATGCCACAGTAAAAAGATAGCTGTGAATTTTGCAATAATCACATGACTAACACCTGTGCCATATTTACCCACCTTTCAAAGTTCATTCATTGAGGTACTTGTGTTTAAAGTTGAAAGTTGTATTTTGATATGTTCTTTTTCATTATTCATTTCTGGAGTGGCTCATCTGGAGTGTACGTAATACACCATCCATGTTATTATGTAAATTATTTCTGTAATATGCTCGATTTCATTTCTTCAGTCATATTGAGGTTCATTTACTGATTTATTGTGCTTTTTACAAAAAATTTTAACTAAATTTATACAAGAAAATTATTTTATGGTCAGCATTTTTCCTCTTTCTCTCTATTATATATTGTTATTACCATTCTATGTGTGATCAAAATTATTATTTTTATTCTTGGAGAATAAGAAACTATTGATAAAAAATTTGAATCCCTCTGAAGTAAATGCTTGTTCATTCAATACTTGGCCGGAAGGACCATATTGTATTTACAATTCTCCAGCTGAATAATTGATCATTTCAAAAGGTCATATCGAAATTTGACAACTGATAATTGGTATACAAGTTATCCTTTGGCAAAATCTTTGCTAGATGATAATATCACTTTGTTAGGAACATTGCATTCAAATAAAAAATAAATCCCTCGAGAATTTCTTCCATTTAAATCTAGAGTTATAGGTTCACCACTTTTTTGGTTCTAAAAAGATGTAAGTATTGTTTCATGTGTTCTGAGAAAAAAAATAAAGCTTTTATTCTCTTAGTACTATGCATGATGATGCTAGTTTTGGCAGTGATACAAACCTTCTGTCATTTTGAGTTGCAATAAAACAAAAGGTGGTGTATTTGTTGTTGATAAATTAGGAGGAACTTACGCTATTGCCAGGAGAACCTTAAGATGGCCTATGGAGAATCTGTAGCTTTTTAAACATTGCAGATATAAACAGCCAAATTATGCTTCAAATGTCATCACCTGATAACACTTTCAAATATAGGCACTATTTTTTGAAAAAATTAGTATTATCACTCCTGAAACCATATGTACAGAAGAGACATTTGATTCCATCATTGCCAAGAAGTTCTAAAAACATTATCTAACGTCAATTCAATAAATTGAAAGCTGCATATCTAGAACCTCTGAAAAGAAAAGGACGGTGTAACTTGTGTAGGTGAAAGAAAAATAACTTCACAACTATAAGTTGCACTGAATGTTCTGATTTTTATAGGCAAAGAAGTCACAAAAATAACCAAATATATCTGTAAAAGTTTCAATAATTATTCAACAAATATCAGTAAATTGTGCAAACGATGGAAGTAATCTTTGTAAGTTTAAATTTCTTCTTTGATTTTGTTTTAAATCTATATCCATATAATTTGCAAATTAAATATCAGCAGCATTTTTACTGTATTTTTGTTGTATTCATTTTGATTAAATTAATTTTCTTTCGTTCTGATTTGTATTATTTCTATAATATTACTAGACATTGCATTTCACATTTAATATCACTAAAAATTCATATTTAGGCCTTAAAATGTGCTGGCATACACAGTACACCACTCGTGTTCTGATGTTATTCCAACCCGTCCATGTTCTTATAGGTTAAGAATTCAATTGGTGAAATTAGAGATAATATCACTTTCAATTATGTAATTATGGTTTCTTTGTATAATCCATTATGCTAATAATGATTTTATTCTTTTTTTATGTAAATGTTCATTAATACTTGATAGATTTTTACTGGTGTAACATTGTAGATTGTAATGCTTTTACAGTTTTTCTTTTAATGCTTTCTTTAGGATTCAGGTGGCTGTGGAGTTCAGAAATTTTTTATTAGTTTCAACCTCATATGTTGCATCATTTTATCAGTTGTGTCAGTCTTGCCTAAAGTTCAAGATGGTATTATATTAACTTTTCTTATCTTTCTGTTTAATAACAAAATTGATTTTTATGCTTTAAAATAATTTTTGGAGTGAAAAGCTGTGTTCATTGATGTTTTATATGTAAAACTTACATTACCATAATTATTAATCATGTCATTAAAATATTTAATCTTTTTTAAATAGCTTAGAATTGAAATAAAATGTGTGTTGGTAATAAACCATATTTTTTATTTATTAAAGATTATTTAAATGAATATATTAATTTGTATGATACCTTGTATCATTTTCTAATATACTTTCACTTCAAAATTTCCTAATTTGAAAAATAAAGTTGTGCTAATTTGTAAAAAAAAAAAAAGTATGTTCTTAAATGTAGGTAAATATATTTAATAATATTTTATTTTTTTATTTTTTTTTTTTTTTTTTTACTTATTTAAACATTATTTTAAATGATTTATTAAAACTAGTAAAAATTTGGTTCATAAGAAAAAGTGAATTTGATTTAAGTTCTTTCACCCACCCCTTCTTTTTTTACTATTATGAATAAATTAAAGTTCAGATTGTTTCTTTTAAAAAAATATTTTGTGTTAAATTATTCTTTAATTTATAAAACTTAAAAGTGCAAATATTCAGGTATAATAAATACACTAAAGAATTCAGTTGTATTATTAATTGGTAAAATTCTCAATTTTATATATTTTACATACTTTTTAAATTTACATTTCATAAGAGAGATAACTTTTATTTTTGTGTTGTACTTGAACATAATATACTTTTCTGAATAAGTTGTGGGGGGGGAAAAAAACATTCATTGTAGTATAAATATTGCAATAGAACTCAAACTCCAAATTTTATGCTTTTTGCATAATAGTATTAATATCTTTGCTTGATGTTATTGATTATGTGGTTTTACCTAAGTCATGGGCCTTTTTTGATTCTGCTTTTGGGTAATATTTTTTTAATAATTAAATATTATTGATAAAATTACCAAGCAACAAAAACAAAAACTAAAGGAACAAAAAAAATTTTTTTTAATTAATCATATAGACTGGGGAATATTATTGCATTCTGAAAGTTTGTTTATTTTTTATTTTGAATATCATACAAAAGTTAATATGTGTCAATTGTCCCTTTTTTTAAAAATATCTTCAGTTTAATTTTCATTTCTTAGAAATTATGTAAAATCATACATTTAATTAATGTGATTAAAACTGAAAGTTTTCTTGGGGTATAGTAAAAAATAATGATTAAATAATTCATATCTAGAATTAATGTGCTATAACAAGTATATAATATTTGTTAAGAATTTAAAAATATCTTTTAACAACAAGGCTATTGTTATTTATTGTAAGCTGTCCTTGATTATGGGAAATAGTGTTTTTGATTTCAAAAAAAATATTCAATCTTGATTGTTAAATTTAACAGCTTTGCCAAAATCTGGATTGCTGCAGTCTTCTATTGTCATGTTATATGTGATGTACTTAACATGGTCTGCTTTGAACAATTCCCATAGTAAGTTTGTAATAATTAAAATATCCATTTTGATGATATAATTAATATAAGATTTTTTTAATTTTAATTATTGTTATTTATATTTTTAATGTGAAATATTTACTTATTCAGTGTAGGTTATTGAGCTAATTTTCATGAATATTTCTCCAAATACTTTTAAATTTCAAACACTCAGTTTAAATTAATTGAGTAGTGTGCTCCAGTTAAGTTATTTGATTATTGCAACCAATGTCACTTAATTATAAATTATTGCAAATTGTGAGGAAAATACATGTTTTAGGTTAATTTAAATATAAATTAGATTTTTTTAAGAAAAAAAAGTTTTTTTGCTATATGAGAGATGTGATCATTTTAAAATTGACAAATTATAATATCAATTGATTATGCATGAGAAGAAAATTATAATTTAGGTCATCAAAATCTGGAATATATTTTAAAACCATTGTTGTTTGACTTATTCAATAAGATATAGTCAAAGGCTGGACTTAAGTCCATCAGACCAAAAACCCTCGAGAAATCATAAACAAGATGAATTGATACCCTTTCTGATTTAAAAGATGGTTGGAAGAGACTTAGGCAGAATTACATATGGTGCAGGTTGGAAAATTTTACTGCCCCTTGTCAAAAGTTAGCAAGTTTACAAATGATAGTTTGGATGCCTCTATCTTCTTTTACAGCAAGGGCACCACCCAGAACTTTCCTATTATATAATATGAATGAGTTGGAGGAATCATCTATAATTGCTGGTTTTGAAATTTTTATTTTTGAATACATTTCGAAGAGATGAATATTTGAACCAAATATATTAGAGACCCATTCCCAAGCTAGAAAATCAGCAATTTCATTATCATATAGTCCTTTGTGAGACAGGACCCATTGAAAGTGAATTTCATGTCAGTGATGAGTATAAACAAAAATTGAAAGAAGCAGAATTAAGTTATTGGGATGATTGGAACCATCAATATACATAAGTTTAATAATGATACTAATTAATGAAGGAGAAGGATTTAATAACTCATCTCACCTCTCCAGAAAAAGGCCAAATATAAGACTATTTACTAAAGATATTTTGCTTTCTTTATGTTTTAGTATAAATTATGTAGAAAAGATTCATTAACCAATGATAAAAATTTGTATGACCTTGTGTTTAGGGGAAATTTTATGTTTGACTATAATTTTTTAAAGAATTTTGTATTCTAAGAAATTGGATATCTTAAAAAGTATGCATATTATTATAAAAATCATTAAAGTTTTTCAGCAATATATGACAGAAAGTATCTATCAAATAGAAATATTTATTTATACTTTAAGTGCAGATTTTAGTAACTAAATGAATATTGAAGGTATCTTAATAATCATTACATTTAACAATTTCAAAATTGTTGCACAAGATCGACTCTAACTATAACTGACCGACAGTAAGAACCAATTCTTACAAATTTAAACATTAAAAAAATATTACTAGGGTTGTTCAATAAGTCCGTAAAATAAATAGGAAAACAAATTATTTAAGGGATTTTTTTTTCTTTCAACATAGCTCTATACATTTTTCCAAGCTTTTCTCTAACTTTTTTAAGCTATCAAAAAAGTAAGATTTCAAAAGGTCTTTAAAATAGGCATTTGTTTGGGTTATGACTTCTTTGTTTAACCTTAACCATTTCTTTTTTAAGTTTCGAGATATTAAAAAAAGTTGCTGGGAGGAGAATACAAAGGATGTTGTTATTATTCTAACTTTAATTCATTGATTTTGTCAATCCAAACTGCATAGGTGTGCGCTCATGCTTTGTCTTGATGGAAGAGGATCTGTTTCTTTTTTCAAATGAAAACGTTTTTTCTTGTTTTCTAAACTCCCTTGAAATAACAATGCAATAATACTCTTCAGTTATTGCTTTTTCTTTTTTAAGTAATCAGTATAAATGATTCAGTGTGCACCCCAAAAAAACCATGGCCAACAATTTTGCATGTTGATTTCACTGTCTTTGCTTTCTTTGAAGCTCATTCATTTATAAAACCCACTGTTTTGATTGTTCCTTTGTCTTTAGAGAGTATTAATGTATTTACATTCTGTCCTCATGTATCAATGAAGAAACTCATCAGGATTGTGATGAAAAAGCGCCAAAATACCCTCAAAGTCAACCATACTATTGCTTTTACTTTTCACTTAGCATATGCAGTACCCATCTTGCCAAGACTTTTTTTGCACCCAATTTTTCTTTCTAAATTTCTAAATTGAAATCTTTGATTGTGCTTAGCAATATACCATACTTTGTAATATCCACAACTATTTCACACACCTTGATTTGTTTATTAATCAAAACTATATAGTGGATTTTGTCATTTATTCTGGGAATAAGCACTTCCACTGGACATCTTGAATGACATTCATCTTTTTGGATTTACAGTCTTTTAAACTCATTTGCCAAATCGTAAACAATTGCGAACACTAGAGCAGATGTGCCATGAACTTCATCCAACTCAGCTTTGATCTTCTTCAGTGATAAACCTTTTATATATAAGTGTTCAATTAGCACTCGAAACTTTTTCCATTTCTCTAAATAAACACAAGTTTCTTGCTTCAATCAACAATAAAAATGTAACTATATGATGAAAATAACTGAGACTTAGACAGCCGTCTAGTGAGTCATGATACTTACTAAAAACAAACCTATTTTCAATACTATGCACGTAATCTCATGGAATTTTTAAGGACTTACTGAATGATCCTCGTATTTAATGAAAATATTCATAGGATTTACTACTTTAACATTGAATTCATTCAATCATTGAATTCATAACATCACTCTATTACCCAAGGTTCCCCACTTAGCTTTTCTGTTATTTGAAAGTATTTCAATGTGAAATAAATTTTACTTTTGAAAATTTATCTATAGAAACATTTTTTCTATGTGGAGCAAGAAGCTTTTTCTGTAGGAAATGCAAACATCGAAAAAAAATATTTTAATCACTTTAAATGCAATAGGTCAGAAATGAATTTTATCTATAAACCAGTATGCATTCCAATTTCAATTAGATTTTTTCTCATATGTTTCTTTCATTCCTAATTTGCCTGTTGTTTATTATGTTTTATTGGAGTGTAAATCAAATTGCCTTACTTTTATAAAAAAAAATTTCATGACCTTCTCATAAAAGTTTTTTTTTTTTTTTTTTTCCTTTCCATTTCTGGTTTATTTTTTTTATTTGAAATAATATATTCTTGTTTCACCTTTTGAAACAGCTTGCAGACCTGCATTTCTTCAACAACAACATACTTTTGATGCCCAAAGCATTGTTACTTTAGTCATCTGGTT
>BMAW01068916.1:0-16496 GCA_019974015.1 Nephila pilipes | reverse complement strand
TATACTGCTGTTTGTAGAAAATGCAACACCATGAAAGAATCATCAGAATCAAATGAAATTTAATGCAGAAATGACTTGTACTGATACAAATAAATGATGAAATTTTCAAAACAAAAGAAACAAATTAAGCGTCCGAAATCAGTATTTGGTGCAGCCACCATGCGCTGCAATAAGTGCTGCTATACGACGTGGCATGGAGTCAAACAGATGTTGAATATCTGCTTGAGGAAGAGAATTCCATATCGCTTGTATGCGCAACCAAAGTTCGTCTTTGGAAACTGCAGGACGCGGATCACGAGCGAGACGCCGACCAACCATATCCCACACGTGCTCAATAGGCGACATATCCGGTGAATAAGCAGGCCAAGGAAGAAGTTGCATGCGTTGTGCTGAACAGAAGTCTCGAACAGTCCGCGCAACATGTGGGCGTGCATTATCCTGCTGAAAGATAGCTCCAGGGATGCCTTGAAGGAAAGGAACGACTTCGGGCTGTAGCACTTCACGGACGTACCTGTTGCTATTGAGATTACCCTCAATTCGTATCAAATTGGATCGTCCATGATACGAAATCGCACCCCAGACCATAACTCCGGGTGTTCGACCACTATGTCGTTCAATAATACACTCAGGAAGGCAGCGTTGACCGGCATAACGTCTAACACGAACACGGCCATCATGGGTCCACAAATTGAAGCGTGATTCATCTGAAAAGACAACTTGGTGCCAATCAGCTCGCCTGTCTCTGTGCTCAAGAGCCCACTGCCGACGCAGCCGTCGATGATTCGCCGTGAGGGGAATCCTGTATAAAGGCACCCTTGCACGCAATCCACGGCGCAGCAGACGACGACGAATTGACGAAGCCGACAATTGTACACCTGTAGCAGTAGACCAACGTGCTGCCAGCTGCCTGGAGGAAGCTGTGCGATCATTCACCGCCATGCGGAGCAGGTGTCGATCATCGCGCTCTGACGTCACCTTCTGTCGTCCAGTGCCTGTTTTTCGAGTTGTTCGGTGCTCGTCGGTCTACTGCTTCCAAACTCGCATCACTGTGGAACTGTTCCGCTGCATACGAGCTGCTATTGCGCGATAGGAAAATCCTCCTTCTCGAAGGCCGATTATCCTCCCTCGTTCAAACTCCGTAAGTTGCTTGAATTTCTTATTCTTCCGTCGTGGAGGCATACTCAGGTCTCACTAAACGTTTGCCACTAACAAATAATCATAGACTTTTTTCAACGTCCCGCTACAGCACTTTATTTATACGCTTTCAGCATCAATTCAGAGGGCGCTGCGCGCGCCGCGCACGCGCGATGGCTCTGAAACTTTATTAATTTGCATAATATCCTATAATTGACATTTGCTGCGAATTTCATTTGATTCTGATGATTCCTTCATTGTGTTGCATTTTCTACAAACAGCAGTTTATATATATAGAGAGAGAGAGATATCAGGAATGATTTTTAAACGTTTGTTATATTCATCAATCAAATACTCAGAACACATGGCCGAAATAAGTTTTTATATATTCTGTCGGACTTAGTCGAGCTTCTGTCATTGAGGCCGAAGCGAAAACACCACATCATCATCTGAGAGGAGTGTATGAGCAAGAGTGAGTGTTTCGCTGTGTTCTTCATTATATATCAGGGAAATTTCACTTTAAACGTCATAGACCATGTGGTATGGATGGAGGGATTTCAAGGGAATCTAAGTGTAGATTTAAAGTCTGGTGTCTGGTAGGGATCATCTCTTCAAGTCTGGAGCGTAGGAAAAAGCTGGCTTTGCAGATTTTAAGAGCGCGTGATTGCATAAATTAAATTTAAAAAGGAATCGTATCAGGAAATAAGAATGAACACTATCTTTTAAAGGAGAGAATGGGAAAAATTAGGAAATTAAATTATTATTGTGAGAAACTAACAGGAATTAAAGTTAAATCATTACACAAACACTCACACAAACACACATATATATTTGAACTTGTCTGTCAGCCGTGCACAAGCGATAAATCGCCAAATGTAGCTCGCTTTTTATCTCTTTACTTTATATATCTTTTAGTTTATGGTGACTATGGTAGCCCGCTGATCATGGTAGTGGACGGTGTTGTTTTCATCGAATCATGGGTTCTAGTACTGATACCACTAAAGATCCGCCATGTGGTGGCGCTAATTCACATTAAATCTGGTCGAGGTCCCGAGTCCTCTCGTTGGTTTGATGTGGAAATTTAGAGAAGGAGGTGCCAGCTTTGGTGTTATCCTCGTCAGTTGCTCTAAATTCAAAATTACTAAGTCAAAAATAATTTTCGAGTTACACTTAAGAAATCTTGATAAAAAAAAAACCCGAAATGAAAGGATTTAAGCTTATGAGGAAAATAATTCTAAATGAAATGTCCATTCCTAATGAAAATCAATTGCTTCATTTTCGAAAGTGTTCGTATTACTGATTTGGTAAGTCGTCATCCAAACTAAAAATGTGTTGTCTAAACAGTGCATTCGAAAGAGCAAAAAATAATGAAGATTTCTACGGAATGACATTTTCTCCACAATTTTCGAAAATACCTTTACCCATTTTTCTTAATGATTCATTTGTAGATTTTCTGATCCTTAAAAATATTCACAAGGGTACCTCATAATCATGATTCCCTCACGTACCTGAAGAATTTAAGCTTCTGAGAACCCTTAAGAATTGGGGGAGGGGGAAATTAATTCTGCAGAAACCTTCACTATTTTTTGCTCTTTCGGATGCACTTTCTTGCGTTCAAATAGGTAAAATAATAAAAATTTGCGGGCAGTAATAAGAATATTCCATAGATTTAACATAATATTCGTAAAATCAAGAAGTTAGTAGACGGAAGCCTTAAAGGCAGTCTCCCGTCATGATGGATACTCAAGTACGTTAAAAATGTTTCGGCCCCGTAGGTGCCTTGCCGACGAGAGCTCTGTTAAACGAGGTAACTATTCGATTTCAATTTTGAAATGAAGTGACATAATAGTAGTGTAATTTACATGTGTTTTATTACATATGAATTTGGAGATAATACAGCCTCTTTGTTGCTATATGCCATAAAAACAATCAATTAATCGCATTGATTTGTTGCTAAATGTAAGCAACATATCCTAAAATATTTCCTATGGTTGTCAGTGCAATGTTAAATGATGTAATAAAATATTCTGCATAATTCTATTACATTTACTGTAGAATGAATAAATGTCTGTGACTAAAATTGCTTTAAATAATTTTGGTTTTGGTTTTGAATTAATTTATTAAAGTTTATTTCAGTTTTTCTGTTAAATTTAACTTAATTGTATTTAATATTAAATTATATCTAATTTCAACAGTTTTTAGAATTTTTCCTGTGTACAGTGGAATTTTTGTTATGCTAAGATCGTATAAAAAATTTATCTGTTACTTTTTATTATTCAGTGAGGATATATTTTATGTGAGTAAATAAAATTTTGAGAAAAAAAGTTATTTTTCTGTTTTTTATAATATTGAGAATTCACTTTAAAGAGAACCGAAATGAAACAATAATTATTGTTAAGTGTTTAATTTTTTTGAATGATACGAGTATGTCCTGCCCAATTAATTTTTTTTTCGACTTTAATCCTTAAATTTCTCAATTTGAGCAAAATCACTTGTGTTTTATGCTAAAGTTTGTTAAAGTATGTATACATAATTTTTTAAAAAAATAAATTGTAGTGAAAAGTTTTAAACTACAAAGTTTATTTCATTTTACATCTTTGCATTAAAATATCCATTATTTTAACCAGTACAATTCATGATGCATAAAAACATTCTATTGAATTCGAAATATATTCAAACGATAATATTCAAAATTTATTGTTTTGATTACTATAATTTTTCACATTAAATGAATTTGAAAGAATTTCTTTTGGATAGTATTTCATTCATTCATGGGCACAGTTACACGTATTTAATGAAAACCTAAAAATCGACAAATTAATCATGAAATTATTAACTAATTAATAATTATTTATTAAAACAAATCTGTAATTAATTATTCATCAATAACTAATATTAATTATAAATTATGAAATCAGCAATCATAAAAAAAATAATCATCAAGTATTTAATCACTAAAATTAATAATCAATTGCTAAAATAATAATAATTCATTAAAATAACTAATTAATTAATTAATCATAATAAGAGAAATCATTAAATTTTCTAAATTCGGAGAAAAAATATGTAAGTCTCAAAAAAACTTCAATATTTTTTGCTCCTTCGGATTAACTTCACTGTATTCAAATAAATATAAATAGTGTAAAGTTGAAAAAAAAGTAGAAAAATTTACTTATAATAAATATAAAGTTCATGAATTTAAAAAAGATGGTGAATAGAAATCTTAAAGAGCATAATTTCGTGTTTAATAAACCATTTCATAAACAATTTTTATCTCTGTTCAATTGCATGTACCAAAAAAAAAGTTAATAAAGTTAAATTTATGATTTATTTTGAAAATTGTGCATGATTGTGTGTGTGTGTGCTTAAATTTTACGTAACTGAAGAAACCAGTTATTTAGCAGAAGACTTTTAAATAACTGAACTGTTTAAAGAATAAAGACGTACAAAAAAAGTTATTCCCTTTTGGCATGTCGCCGAGCTAAAATAATGGTCATAGTCGCAAACTTGTAACCAACATTCTTTCCGTCGTGTAATGGGTTCTCGTCCTAATACCCCTTCAAAACCCGCTATGTAGCGGGACTGATACGCGTGAAATCTGTTGAGGTCCTATGTACTCCCATTGGCGTGGTGTAGAAGTTTGAAAAGTGAGGTGTCAGCTAAGGTGTCGTCCTCGTCACTTGACCGAGGTTCAAAATCCCGAGGTCCATCGCCAATAACCCTCGTGTTGCTTCTAGTGCGACGTTAATAAAACAATCACGATGGATCGCTTAGAAGATAGCGTGCCATGTAGTTTATACACGAAACCGATTTTACATTATATTTCCAAGAGGCACAAACTTTTATCAAAATATATTTTATCTATGTTCTAAATGTATAATTTTTATAGTTTTGTTTGTAAATAAATGATATTTACCTTAGATATAACTTGAAGAAAAAACGAACATGGTTTTAAAATTCCAAATCGACAGATTTTATTTTAGAGATTCGATCTCTTATTTTAGTATTAATTATAAATATTCGTGTATGCTTCAAATTTTTGCTCATTTATTTCCCAATGAAGACACGTTTGATAACTTTTCTGGAAAATAGAAATATTTATTTTGCACTTACAAATAATAATTTTATAATTATAATGCTGTTTCTTAACCATAATGTAAGACTATTCTTATTTTTAAGAAGCGTACTCTTTATTTCAAATTTTGCTTACATTTATTGTAAATCCCAGAGGTTGTTACTTTAACTTATTAATACTTGTCTTAAGGCTCCCGTCTACCCTCCATGTTGACTTCTTCGTAGTAATGTTAATCATATGGAATTTCGTCTTCCGTTCTCAAACCTTTACTATTTGAAACATTTTATTTTGATATCATACATATTTACTTATTATCAACTTCAATAAACGCTCATCTTCTACCCCTACAATGCTCCATGCGAATCTCCATCGTTCGAAACAATGCTGGAAGGCTTCTGTTAGCTCCTAAAGGACGCGTGCTGCTCTTTTTTTCACAGTTTCAGTTTACTTAAATCTTGTTCCTTTTAATGCAGATTTCACCGTAAGAAACAGATAGAAGTCGCATGGCGCAAGATCCGGCGAATAAGGGGAATGGTCTAACATTGGGAAGCAGTACTTGGCGAGAAACCTCTAGACATATAATGTGGAATGAGCCAGCGCATTGCCTTTGTGGAAAATTTTACCATACGGATTCTTTGTCGATTCCAACAGTCTCAGCAATCGCAAGAATACTTAACTGACGCACAGATCGAACCATATTACCAATTTTGTCGATACTATCATCGTTTTTGACGTGGGAGAGCCACTCCGGCTTGAATAATCTTCATTGTCTTGTCGGTCATCTTGAAAACGCTTAAGCCACTCGAAACCATGTGCACGGGGAAAACATTCATTGTCATACACTTCTTTTGATAAATTATAAGTTTCAGTTGCGGTGTTTCCAAGTTTCGTGTGAAATTTCACAACAATTCGATGCTCACTTGTCATTTTTCGACGAAACAAAAAAAAACCTCTCTAACTCGAGCAAAGGCTACTGATATACGAATTTGTTTACGGAAACGAGAGGCACTGCATTCAAAAGAGACGGATTCACGCTTAACAGCTGTCGTTTGGCGCATGAGTACTTATTCTGAAGCAGCGTTAGTCTCGTTATTTAATAACCACACCTCCTATTTAATAGTAGTGTGAGATTCTCCCTTTTTTTTTGTTGCTTCATTTTCTATAATTTTATCATGGTCGCTTTTCAGTTTTAAATGAATGTATTTTTAACGTTTTAAATGAATAAATATTTTTAATGTTTTAATAGAATATATATTTATTTCCATTGTTACATTATTTGGAATTGGCTTAAGAACCAGATATGCAAAACCAAAACTCTGAGACAAGCATCTTTGTCCAGGTCGAAAATATAGGCTTTTATTGTCACATTTTTCATAACTACTAACAATATCTTTTTCTGTAACCCTCGAATTTCTTGACGAACAATGATCAAGCTGGAGAGTTTTGTCTTATATTACAGTGAATAAAAGTCATTCTTTCAACTATACAATGTATTCAATTACAGCAAGATAAATTCGTAAGTGAATCCGTAAGAAATTTCAAGAACGAAACTTTATAGTGATAGATAGTTCTAAATTCATTGATTAACTTTATGGGATATAGAGAAGTAAAGACTTTTATCCCTTTTAAAATATTCTTTTAATGTGATAGATACCAAAATATTGCATCTTCTGCAAGAATGATCTGAATACTTGTTTATTAGCTACTGATCTTTCCAAAAGTTCTTTGAAAATAGTATTGTGCTGTGGGTTTATCTTGAATATATTCCAGAGGAGATTTCTATGGGATGCATATTTATTACAAGTCAAAAGAATATGTTCCAAATAACTGATACGCTTAGAGGTATGCAATATAATTAAAATTGAATTTGTGCAAATCCCGGCAGTTATGTTTATTTTGCTGATGTTTCGAGTGCTTAGTATTTCTTCTCTTCTGTTTTTTGTCCAATTGGGGATATTATGTCTACGGTTAGGATGTTTCCTAAAATTTCTAAATATTTGCTTGAATAAAAGTTTTTATTTGTTCTTTTCATTCTGTCATTTAAAATATTAATGTCTTCTGGGGTAATCCAGTGGATGTATACATTGTATTCAGTTACCAATTTTGCGAAATTATCCGCAAGTACGTTCCAAAATTTTTTTGAGTGTTTGATAAATGAGATTGTATGGAGACCTTAGAGGTTAATCTATGAATGCCTTTTGTAAATTTAATATTGTAATTTTTGACTTCAAATATCTAGAGGACAGAATCCACAGATTTTTGTTTAATTCAATTATATTAAATAAATTTTGACATATGGCTAGTGCTTCTACTGTAAATATAAAATTGATATGATTTACTCTATAAATGAAGGAGGCATTTTTCACGATATTTGTTATTGATTTTATACTTTGATTTTTTGACGTATTCGTTGTCATTATGAAAATGTATCTGAAACTATGTTTCTCTATTTCATCAAACAGTCCTCTTATTACATGTGTTGGTAAATTTTTATTTAAGTATCCAAATTCATCTGTGTGAATCTCACAAGAAAGATCCGTGATATACATAATTTATTCTGCAATAATATTCAAAAAGTGAAAAATATTCAAGATGCCGTTTTTATTCTCTTCCAGGATTTTCAGATTTATTGGGTTAGGGTTATTGTTATGCATTGGGGAAAAGTTACCATGTGATATTTGAAGCTAAAAATTTATTCGCTAGCCTTCTTTTTTTCTCCGAAAGTATTTCTTGTACAAATATTCTTAAAAGTACAATGTTTGGTGTCAATTGTGGAAGGCCTAAAGCAAATCTAAGAGTTTTGGTTTGTAAGGATTGGGCTGATTATCGGACTATTTATTTGTAACATGATAGGTGTAATAAAAAATACTGTACTAAAGTACTATTTTTAGTTAAATTAATTTAATCTTTAGCTCACAACCATAGAATTTATATGACATATCTTCAAGGGCATTAATATTTTTATAGCTTTATTTTTCATTTGATACATTATAGAAATATTTTATTTCCGCTTACAAAAATATATGGGAGAGAATATATATAAGGAGAATATATATATATATATATATATATATATATATATATATATATATATGGAGAAAATACAAAATATTAAAAATATATTCCAAATATTGAATGAAGGATTGCCATGGAAGTGGGTACCCAGCTAACATAATGTTTGGATATATTTGAATTATTTTATTTGAAAGGTCTGCTGTGTTGTTCTTCTGTTAGGGCTTAAAGTAAGTATCCAGAATTGTATGACTCTTTTCAGAGTATTTTGCAACTTTTTATGGATAGTATGGAGTGAATTATGTGAACAATACATAAAAATGACATCAGTTTATATTGGGCCCTCTACTCCTGTTACTAATGTTTCAAAGAAATCGTAGATGTATATTGTAAATAATATGGGGGAGAGAACACTACCCTGGGGTACGACCTTCAAAATTATCTTCCTGGATGTAGCAACCTCACCATCGGATTTTAAATGATCTGTATGATTAAAAATTATATATCTAAAGTACTGTTTTTCCTGCGATACCCAGTTGAAGACCTTTACACTCGTAAATAAGGCCATCTAAAAACACTGAATCATAAGCCTTCTTGATGTCCAAGCTAATTCCTGCGAAAATATTTTTTCCTGTTTAGTATCTACTATTGCTTTGTGAACATGATATTTACCAGTTTTACTGTATTTAAACGGAACAAATCCATAACGATGTGAATGAAGTCTTCGTTCTATTGTGAGAAAGTAAAAGATGCACCCCGATAAAAAAAAAATTCAAATGCTTTAGAGAAAACAAAGCTATTATTCTGTATGATGATATTTTAATTTTACTTTGCACGTTTTCAGAATCGAAAGAATGATTGCATTTTTTCAAGACTGAAGCACTTTTGAAATATCAAAAAAAGTTGAAAATTAGAGGTTTGGAAAAAAAAAAAAAAAAAAAAATAAAAATAAAAAAAAAAAACTGAAAATCGCGCGTAATTCGGGCACTTCAGTTTTTTTCAAACCTCCAATGGACCATAAAAAATATAAAAGTACAGAAAAAAAATTTGTTACAGTAAGTTATGAACAAACATAGTTACTTTTCAACATAATCAGATCTGAATTATAATCCAGAATAAGGTGCCTGAATTCAGGCACTTCCCATTTTCGTTGCAGTTAATATTTTTAATTACATTTATTAAATGAAATTTATTTTATAACTAACAAGTACAGCTTGTTCTACGAGACTTCACATAAAATGTTTAGGAAAAGTTTCAAGTTTCAACTCAATATACCAAAAAGTCAATGATTAATACTTGGCGGGCCAAAAGTCACTTTACAATTTAAAATGTAAAATAATTTCAGGGGGAAATTTTTTTTTTTTCATTTGTTTTTCAGATTCAAACGTGGGGATATTTGTTGTGTAAAAATACAAAAGAGAAACTAAATAAAAATTAAATCAAACTTTCAATATTCAGTACATATTTTTTGCAATTGAAAGTCAAAAATGCCCGAAGCAATTGTAAACCACTGTAAAAATATTCTCACCAAAAAGGGAAATATTTCACTCACACACAGTTAATCTATAATATTCATTATACATACGCATGTTTCTTGCAACTGAAAGTCGAAAACGCGTGTATCTCAAAAGAATGTGAGCGACTGTAAGAAGATTCGTACCACGAAAGAAAATAATTAATCACTTCTTTCAATATTTCGTACATTTTTTTTTCCAGCCGAAAATTAAAAACGTGTATCCGAAAATAAATCTGAGACACCTTAAAAATGTTCGTACCAGAAAAGAAAATATTCCAGATAATCTTCTAACATTTATTACATATTTTTTTGCAAATGAAAGTCGAAAACACGCGTTCGAAAACGAACGTGAGTGACTTTAAGAATATTTGTAACAAAAAAGAAAATATTTAAGTCAGCCTTTAAATATTTAGTATCAACCTTTCATATATTTTGCAAATGAAAGTTGAAAACGCGCGTCTGAAAATAAATGTAACCCAATTTTTTTCAACGAAAATTTTTGAATAACACGCGTCAAAAATTGTAAGAATTCAAACAAGCTAATGTTACAGCCTATTTGAATTCATTTACTTAAGTGAAACTTCGTTGGCAATATTTTAAAGTTTACTTTTCGATGATAACATATTAATAGATAAATAAAAAAATTTTTAGACCCAATCATTAAAGGAATTCACAAATAATCTTAAGAATGTAATCATTACATCATTAGATACAATTGATTTATCAAAATGAGAGATTTGCAATACAGAGATATAAACAAGCTTACAAAATAACGAATATTACTTGCAACAGAATAATTTGATTTGCAAAAGGAAATTAAATTAACCACAAAGATGATTATAGAGTGCAGAAAATGTTTACCCTCACAATCTTTATTTTAAATAACAACGAAGTAAATTACAACGACGAAACGTGGAGCCACTCCAACTGAAACTTATAATATATTGAAAAAAGTGTATGACTATGAATGTTTGTCAAGTGCACGTGTTTAAGTATTCGTGCGATTGCTGAGACTGTAGAAATAAACATAAAACCCGTAAGGCAACATTTTCCACCAAGTCAATGCACCGAATTATTCCACATTTTCTGTCAAGAGGTTTCTGGCCATGTACAGCACCATAATGTTAGACCATCCACCTTATTCGCCGGATCTTGCGCCATGCGATTTCTAACTGTTTCCTCAGGTGAAATCTGCATCAAAAGTAACAAGATTTGGGTCCGTTGAAGCTAAGAAGGAGATAGCGACACGCGTCCTTATGAAGATGATCGAAGACTGACTTCCAACAATGTTTCGAACAATGGAGGATTCGCAGGCAACGTTGTAGAGATAAAGGTGGGGTGTATATTGAAGTTGATATTAAGTAAATATATGTATGAAATCCAAATAAAATGTTTTACAGTGTCAGACTCGTTATTTAATAACCTCATTTCGTATATATTTATTGAACAATAGTCAACATATGGTACCCTTAACACTACAAAGGGTTTGGGGGGGACCCCATATGGCCACGGTAGCCTAGTGGTCATGGTCACAGACTCACAGCTGTCGTTGTTTTCGCATTACTTGACCGAGGCTCGAAATTACGAAGTCCGTCGCCCACGTGTTGCTTCTAGAGCGACATTAATGAAATCAACCAATCAGTCAATAGGGGAACCCCACTCACGCTTAGAAAATATATTTTAAATAATATTTAGAGTACATCAATATGTTATAGGTACTTTATGTAAAAACAATTAAAAAAAACCATTATTAAATGTTCGTATTAAAAACATTTAATATAAAATTGATGTAGTTTACTCATTGTCAGCATTAATTCGTGCTTCAAGTATCATCTACTCTTGCATTATGTTCTCATTGCAATAAAAATTTAAGTACCAAGAAGTAAGAGTGGGATTGTTACGAAACTTGGCATGAAGATACGTGTTAAGCAGATATGTAAATGATTAGAAATACAGCGTCATTGTGCATTGTGTAATGCCACCAGAGGACGTTGAACTTCCTTCTCCTTGGATTATAAAACAGTTAAGCATTTGTTTGCGTGTGTTTAATCTGTTGCAGAGAGACGTTTTTTGACTAGAGATGCCATTACGCCACCATCAGAGACTATATCAGCAGCTGTCAGAGTTGGAGAGGGAAAGAATCATAAGGATGATGGAAACCGGGTGATCAGCTCGGCAGGTAGCTCCCACCTACTCCGTTCTGACTTTTCTATGAGGAGATGTTGGGACCAGTGGGCAAGAGACAGATTTATTACACGGCGACACCTTCGATAGACCAATAGTCAAGAAAACCGTCACAACATACGGTACGTATGCATAGCGTCAACTGCTTTGTTGTCCACCATCCATACATAGTCAGCACCTTCACTATGGGCCTCTGTTTCAGTCCATACCATCTCAAGGCACCTGGCTGACGAATTGTTGCTATCACGGCTCCCATTATGTGTATTGCCATTGACACCCACTCACCATTGATCCGTTTGGAGTGGTGTCGTGCTCGAAGGGATTGGACTGCAACCGAATGGAATCAGGCCGTCTTTAGCGATGCATTCAGATTCAATTTGGGCAGTGATGACAATCGTGTAAGTGTGGGGAGGCCCCGTGTTGAACGTCTCAATTCTGTCTTCGCTGTACTTCAGCACACCGCTCCCACATCTAGTGCGATGGTATGGAATGCCATCGCATACGACACACGGTCACCCCTAATATTGATCCATAGCACCATGACAACTCTGAGGTACGCGTTGGTGATATTCTGTGTTGACACTCAGGACAGGGCTCCCAGGAGCCATTTTTCAACAGCACAGTGCTCGCCCACACACAGCAAGGGTTGCACAAGACTACCTCCGCTACCCCCCCCCTTCTCTTGCCTGCTCTATCTCTAGATTTGTCTCTCGATCTAGCATATCTGAGATAATTTAGGACGGCAAGTTGGACAGCCTACGAGTTTGGTCGAATTAAAGATGCGTTCGCAGTAATTGCGGAACAAGATGTCGCAGGACATCATACGGGACTTGTATGCCTCAATGCCCGACCGTATCACATCATGCTTGAAGTGGCCTATCAGGGTACAAAAACCTCCATTCATTTGTAATTTTTTCTACAGTAAACGATCATTTTGCTTTGGTTTTGTAATCACTTACTTGCATCAACGTTGTACTTATGTATGTAACATTTCGTTTTACTCTGACAACTCTTTCTTAGTGCGCAAATTTTTACACGAATGAGTACATTTAGTGAGTGAAATGTTTGCTCATGCTACGCTAATTGTGGAAGTCGAGCTCTATTGGTGTTATCTTTAGTTGTCTTTCTTAATCTGCATTAAATTTATTTCTATATTTTGCTTTTGTTGTCACATACGTTGAGAAACATTTTTCACTGAAATACGCTGTTCTGAATGAATAAACCAGTTAGTTTGACGATTTTCAAAATCATACAAACTCTTAAACAAACCGAAATCTATTTCGCACACACGTCTACTGAACAATCGAAAAACCGAAGCTGCACTTGCACATACGTCACTGCTAACATTGCTTTACGGGCGTCGGCAACCCACTCACAAAGCTTCGGATTAATACCAGGTATAACTAAATATATCTTTATATTCTTAAAATTTTTTTTTTAGAATTTTCATTTTGACTCGCGGAGACCAGTAGTTTAAGGTATGTGCCTATCCAAAAATCACCGTTTTCTCGAACATTTTCGAAAGTTTCTTTATTGCTTTTTATTAATGCCCACACATTTACGATTTCAAAAATGATTTTCATTTGTTTTTAGGGTAGTTAGTGAATGAATTAATGTAAGTATATGATTTTCTTAAGAAACATTAAAATCTTTATTTGCGTTTTCTGGAAAACTGCGATTTAATTTTTTTTTTTATTGCGAAAAATCTCATTTCTTAAAACGTATTTCATACATTCGAATGAAACTTTACCACAATGTTCTATGCATTTCTAAGTATTTTGTGAAACTCAAACATAGATTTCAAGTATATAACTACTTTTTTGGAGCTATTTTTATTATTATTTTTTTTGTAAACTCATGTCATGTTTATAAGTTTTGATATATCTCAATAAGTTTAAGAGATAACTGCTTTTTTTTTCTGCTTCACAGCACTGATATATGTATATTAAATATATTGTTGAACCAAAAAGTGAATATATTAATTAGAATTTGTTATATGGACTTTAGCGTAAATATCAATTTTTACTAAACTTGAACAAAATATGGCCAAAATTAGAAAAATGAAAAAAATTCGTTAAAATGAATTTTGAGTTTATAATTTTGTATACCATTGTATCAAAAACAACAAAAGTGTTTCACAAAAAATTCTTTCTTTCTTTTTTTTTGGAAAAAAAGTACTTCAAAGATAGGCACATACCTTAATTTCTGGAATTCCGGGGTTCCACCGAACACAATCTGCAAACCACTGATCAATTCTAATATAAATAGTGACATCATTCAAATTAAATGATATTTATAAAAATTTATTAGAAATATATAGGAAAATTTATTAAAAAAACAGCAATTTATAAAATAAAATATTTTAAAAAAGAAGCAATTCTTCTTTTCACTACACTAGAACAGAATGCAAATACTTTTAGTTGACGTAATTTATATGAGAATAAATTCGTCACAGGAAAGATTACGTAATTCGGTAAATAACTTAAAATACTTTTCTCAAGGGAATAACGTATAACTGTTATTAAGTGGTTTATTTTGAGCCAGTAGGAAATGTTTCTGTTTTCTTGGATCTCCTATCGTCTTCAATATCATTACAGGGTTTGTTTGCTTACGAACGAGCCAGCTTGCAAGCCGGATTTACAATTTTCAACAGCGTTTTCATTCAAACGTGTACAGGAAATGCGCACGAAACCCAAAAATACTCAATAACTCACTTATATTAGGGAATAAAGATGTAAACAAGATTAGTCCATTGTTAAGTGCTGTGTAAACACTACAGAGTTTAGAAGCAATTGTAAGAAGATGTAGAAATCGTGTGTAACTGCCTCACGGTTTAAAACCTACTTGAATTGTATCCAGTTATTAAAGATACAAATACTTTTAGAGTTCCCAAGATAAGTAGGTACCTTTATTATAATATTTAGTTGAGTCGAGTTAAATTCATCGCCTCACATATTAAAGCTTCTGTCTACCCGCCATGTTGATTTCGTGAATGTAATGTTAATCTTATGGAATTTCTACTTTTGCTCTCAAATCTTTACTATTTGATCTATTTGAATGCAATAAAGTGCATCTTAAAGAGCAAAATAATAATGAAGGCTTCAGCGAAATTACTTTTTCCCTCCAATTTTTGAATATATATTTTAAAGACCAGAAAAACTTGCAAACGAATCATTAAAATAGGAATAAAAAAGTTTTTTATCATTTTGAGAAAAATGCGTCATAGAAAATGAGTAAGAATAAAATAAAATATATACGGTGTTAGGTTCAAAATATTGGCATTGCAATACAGCATAAATTGTGATAATTAGATTTAGTATGCTTAAACCATTACTAAGATGTGTTTAATTTGATATTTAATCGTCTGCTTTCATTTTAGCATCTGAATATTATCATCCACTTCAAAAATTTATCGTTTATTCTTATTTTAATATTTAGTTTAACAATTGATTTTTATGGCAGAATCGTCTGTTTTTTTTAATGTTATTTATTTTGTTGCTGTTAACATTGGCAACGCTTTTGTACTTTTGTAGAATGTATTGACTGAGAAAATAAAAACGCATTGCGAATTTGAAGAGGGTGTTTTCTTTTCTTGATAGGAATTTGTTATGTGAAGCCTGGGTCTCGGAAATATGATTATACCAGTATTCATTACATTAATTTATACCAGTATTCATTACATTAATTTATACCAATATTCATTACATTAATTTATACCAGTATTCATTACATTAATTTATACCAGTATTCATTACATTAATTTATACCAGTATTCATTACATTAATTTATACCAGTATTCATTTTAAATAATTCTACTTTTTCAATAACTCAACAAGAAAAGGAAAAAAAAAAAGAATATTAGCACATGCTAAAATAAAATTAGCAAAGCTATTTTTTATTATAATATTTAGCTTAGTCGAATTAAATTAATCGCTCCACATATTTACTTTATTTTGTAACTGATAATTCGAATATTGGATATCCTGGTTAAAGATTTTGGCTAATCATTATCGAGTAATTATATCGAATTATAACGAATAGGATCATTATAACAAATTCATCACATTTTGATAAAAATTTTCCAAAGTGCTTTTTAAATTTAATGCTTAATTTTTTTATATAATAGTTGTTGTTGTTTTTTTTAAAATTCAAGTCATTAATTTAAAAATAGAACAGATTGCTCATAAAGATTTTTCCCTTTCAAATATGGCGTTATAAGCCGATAAATAGTTACAATGTATAAATAATTAGAATAGAAAAATAATTACAATGTATAATAAATCAGATTGTAGACTCCTTTAGGAGTCTGTTTCCAGTGTTCTACTATGAATAATTCCCGATTTATTGGAGGTATTATCAAGAGAAATATAGGGTTTAGGGGTTTTAATGCATAGAAAACATTGTATTCACTTCATTTCGTAACTGTATCTAGTGACCACAGTGTTAATAAAATATTTATTCCTAATTTTTCGCACCTTTAGATATCCAAAATAGTTGTGTAAGGATTGATGTAAAATAATTCTAAATAAAATAATTCTAAATAAACTAAATGGAAGCAAATTTCTATCTTCGAC
>BMAW01068915.1:651216-709369 GCA_019974015.1 Nephila pilipes | reverse complement strand
ACAAGAGTCCGGGTAACATTTTTCAATCCATTGTTTCGCTTGCACGGTGTTTTTACCCATTAAAAAACAATGTTTTATCAGAACACGAAACTCGGTTTTTTCCATTTTTTAAACAAACTACAAAACGACTTTACTCCAACCTCGATAACTCAGCTGTTTCTGGTCCGATCGACTTAAAATTTTGACACGTTTCAAGCAAAGGTTAGTACTCTAGAAAGACCTGGTTACTGGTTTACTACGAGTGCCATCTCTGGGTTAGTCTCGGGAGTTATTGATTGATGTGTTACTTATCTGAAAAACTCACACATGCATTTAAAATTTGAAACGTTTTAATTAAAACCATCCAGTCTTAAATTACACTAAATTTTAAATGAGTTGCAACGAAAAATGAGCTAAATAAAACAAAACATGAATCTTAGCTCAAAAATATCCTGAAAATTAAGCACCTGGCAATATCTGATCTGATATCTTATATTACCAGTCACATCTAATCCAGGTTTTGTGAACAATCAATATTTAGCATAAATAATTTTTATTTTCTTTCTTCTTTTCATGACTAACACTTTCGATGAAATCAGGATTCAAATACCATCATCCATGATATTCAAGACTTAAGTGAACAGATAATCATGTTCCTCATATTTTGAAAATACTGTATATATATTAATTTTTGTTTTGAAGTGTTAATATGTTGAAATTTTCTTCAAATAATGAATCATTGAATAAGAAGAAAGGACAGATGGAAGATTTGTAAATATTATTGAATCCTGAAGTAGAAGCACAAATCTAAAAATTTAAAAATAATAATAATTTGCTACAATATTTGTGTTAAATTTGAGCAGTGAGAAGTAAAATAAAAAATATGATTTGTTATTTTATTTTAGATTGATTTTTAATAGTTATATCGGGGATATGAAATCTACGAGGCAAAACAACAACTTTGATATTACAACAATTTTCTTTTCTATATAACTTTAAAGTTCCAATAATTGAACTCGAAATGTGGCTTCTAAATTTTGGTATAACATTGGTGAATAGTGAGATTAAAAACCAAAAACTAATTGTTTTTCTGTGCCTCTTTGGTTCAAGTAACCCAATTATCTCATAATTAAAGGCATTCAAAGGTTATTGAAAAATAGCATACTAGTCACCTAATAGCATATGACTTAAAGCTATGTTATTCTTTGAAATCATTTAAAATAAAATAATAGTGATTTTCTCTGAACAGTTTTATGTATGATTCTGAAAGTATAAACTCGATAGTATTGTAATTCTAGAATTATTGTTTAATTTGGCATATTTCAAACATTCTTCTGAATGAAGAACAGCTCCCCACTTTTTGCATTGCCATACAATTATTTTATCCTTATATCATCCAAAATGTTGATTTGTGATTTTTCTTTTCTGAGTAGATGGTATGTGCATTTAAAAGTAGGCTCATGTTTTAACTTGTAAATAAATATATTTATAAGTATAATTCATATGCATATAGATAAACGTATGAACAGCTCTAGGAGATGCAGCTCATTATTTGCCATAAATTCGAATAACGACCACTAATCATCAAACAGTTCAAACAGGTCAATGATACATGTTCTCTCATAGTATCCCATACATTTATTCAATTTTTTTTATTTAATTACACATTACTATCTAAAACTATATTCTAGGATGATTATACTTTTATATTCTCTTCAGTTTACTGCTCAATATTGTAGTAAAAAAAAAGAAAATTTAGGAAGAAAAAAAAAAAAGTTTCTTTTTTAAACATAACGCATAGACTTTCAAATAAAAAAAAACGAGCAATAAAAGACGTAAATAATAAATTTTCAATAACGTCGATCATTTCAGATCAGTCGAATATTCTTATTTACAAACAAAATGGAGAATTCTACAGCGACATTGTAAGACAATTCTTTAATTAAACGAGGGATATCAAATTAGATAAGTGCATTCAAGAAAATTTGCATTTTTGAACAATTAAGAAATCCCAATTTTAATTTATTTGTACTATCTTCTTCCTATTATATTATTTCTAAATGTATTTATTATACTCGTATTATTTAGGGGGACAGTGGAGGCCCACTTGTAGTTCAGAAAAGAAATCGTTGGTATCTTGTTGGACTCGTCTCTTCGGGAGGTAATTGTGCTTCCCCCATGCAACCAGGAATTTATACTTTGGTTTCATCCTTCAAGACATGGATATCCAAGATCATCTGGACACATAAATAATAATTTCATGCCGAAGAAATAAAAGGAAGAAGCTTAGCTTTAGAATATCTATTACAGACATTTTTAATGTAAACAATAATATGGGATTATGATTCAATATAACATGCTTCGATGCATAAATTAGTCATAAATTTAGTTTCCAACGGCTCATTTTCTTACATAGAAAGGAAAACATACTGAAAAACAAGTCCCCAATTTTATATAATTATATACATAATTTTTCTATTAATTAAATTTGTCACATCTCTTCGCAAGTTCTAACTGTGTTCCGGATTTTTTATTTCATATAACTATTTCATATAACAGTAACTATTTTATTATAAAAATATTGTTTTCTCTATGCTGATTTATTTTTATAGTAAAACATTTATCATACTTTTAAAGACCCGAAAAGAAACAAATATTTCTGTTATGCCACATAATAATTTTTTCTGTTGTGACAAGATAAACTTTGAGTTATTATATAATAAATTCAAAGAAATCGAAAGCCATATATGTCAAAATATTTTATTGTAATAATAAAATAATGCTTTCAATAAATTGAAATTGTTTATTGATATATCATCTGGATAAATGAATGTAACTTAATCCGAGGACAAATTTTTTTTAGATTTCGTTTTTCAATCAAAATTTAACATGTTTTGTACTGATGTTGTATTTATAATGCAAATTTCCTTTTAAACAGGACGTGATTAATTAAAAAGTAAAACTATTAAAAACAATTTATAACTCAAAATATTGAAACATTAACATTTAGGCTATTAGATTTATGGAACACATTTCAATAAGAAACTTCAAACAAAATTTTTCATTAAAAACCAAAGAATAATCAATACATTTTCATGCTTAAATTTTTTAAATCTTTAAAACTTTATTTTAAAAACAAATATGACCATTCGATTATTCTTATCAATGACAGTTTCTTAAAAAAGGTCAGACTCCATACCATTATAAAAAGTAAGCAGTACATTCTATTCTTGTAAAGTAACATTCAATTAATGTGTCAAGAACAGAAGAGAATTCAAGGAAATAATCTATAGCATTTTTTCGGTCTGTCTATATTTAGCAAACAGTCTTCTAGAAATTTCAATTGGGTCTCCTAGAATGGAAAAATTAATTAAAGGAATAAAGAAGTTTATATGTATGTAATCAAATAGAGTAAGTAAATAGATAAAAAAAAAGCAGATGATAGGATATTAATACAGTTAAGAATTAAAAAAAAAGATCGAAAGTAGTTCTACATTAAAAGTATTCATTAAAAGATAGCTCCACAATAAGCAGGATTATTGCTTTTATAGAACATATAAAAAATCAAATTTTATTTTGTAGAATATATAAAATTACTGTTTTCAATCTTACTGTTATTCTTTGCATTGATATTTAAATTATTTTGATGTTGAAGGTATCATTAAAATGTTTTAGGAAAGAAAAAAAAAGATTTTTGTTGTCTGCATTTGAGAGGTTTCTATTGTGTTTAAAATATTTATAATAAATACACAAAAATATATTTATCATCAAAGTGAAAAAATAAATTTTCAAAAAAGGTATTTAATATGTCTCTATTTTTATAATTGAATTCATGGTATTTAGAAAACTGCCAATGACGTTCTTAAGTACATATAAGCATTTAAAAAATACTTGAAGATATGCACCGGTTTCCAAGTACTTTGAACAATTCTCATAATATTATAAATATTCAAAATACATTGCTCTTTTTCATAATGTATTTTTTTCTGTTTAAATATGTTTTTCCTTTAAAATATACTATAAATATTTTCGTTATCGTAATAAACCTTTTTCATGTTCCAGTGAAATTGTTATGCTAGTCGTTTTAAAGTTTTTTTTGTGGACGAACACTTTAAAAAGTTTAAAGAATAACTTACAGAAAGAAATCTATTTATAAATTGTTTTGTTTCTCTTCGGTCCAATTACGGACATTTACCTTAAAGTAAAATATGATTTGTTTTTAAAAGTTTTGCCCCATATAATTTCGCATATAATAAACTAAATAAAGGGATCAAATGTTATTTCCATTAATATCTACAATATTTTTCGATTCTCTAAGTATTAGATTTCATTAAATGGGAATTATATTTACATTTAATACAAATTAGTGTCTATTTTCTTTACATTTACTGTTAAATTTATCCATAATTAAAACAGATCAGGATTTATCTTCTTTATATTTTCTGGTAAATTTATCTGTAATAATTATACTATGTATTATTATCTATAATTTGTATAATAATACATTAGGATTACTAAGGTGAAGTATGAAAACGCAGCTTATAATTTAATGCTTACAACGAAAATGAGTTTTGAAAAATAGCGTAATTAATATTTCATTTCAATGTAATGATTTTATATTTTCGAAATACATAATGAAAACATATGAAGTCTTATCAGTCTATTATATAATGTACAAAGTATGTGAGTGCGTTTTCTTGAGTTAACTTTCATGTCTACTTTCACAAGTAATGAACATATAGTAAACTATGAAACATTTCCCTTAAAGTACTTATTGGGTTGAAGCTAAGTTCATGTAACAAGTAAATATTCTCATATCAATTGGTTGATTGATTTCTTACTGTTACTTATTTACAATAAAGAATTCAAGAAATGACCAAGAAGACAAGATAATTGTGGGATCTCTATTTTTGCATCAATACTTTCAAATGATTTCTTATTTTGTCTCTTAGAATGCTTTAGAGTCAAACGAATTTTTTTTATACTTTTGCCACAATCCCCATAATTTTTCTTATATATTTTTTATCTATCTATTTATTTTTAGTAAGGAAAGAAGGTTTGATAAAAACTGTAATTTCAGAGATTTATATTCTAAACATAGAGAAAAGTAATGTTAAAAAGTATTCTCTCCCACAGAACCAGATATTTCAGCCAGAAAATTATTTATCAATGCAGAACATATAATTTTAGTAGCTTAATTATTCACTTATTGAATTCGAAACAAATTTCCGAAACTGTCCTAGAAAGGCAAAGTTCGTTTCAGTTATTTGTCTTTCTTAAAAAGAACTAAAATATTGAATATTTTCTTTAAAATTTTAAAGATAACTCGAATTACTCCCCTTATTGAAAATGTAAAAATATTTTTTGATACATTTATTCACATTATAGTAGATTACAATTGTTATTATAATTTACATTTTTAATTATAACCATTATAATTTACAATTATAATTACAAATATTATAGTTATAATTTCTTCCTAAGTAACTGAATATGGTTTAAATTTGACTTTTCTTAAACTCTCTTTTTCTTACATTATTTTAATGTTCATAAAGTCGGTTTGTTTTTAACAGACGTTTACATATGAATATTTAGTTTGTATTAATGCACTATAATGTCGTATTCAGCTCTTAAAGTTTTATTAGCTGTATATATTGAACTTTTTTTTTTAGAAAACACATTGTTTGGTAATGATTAAAGATGATCTTGCTTGCATGTGTATTAAATTTTCATACATTCCTACAACCAATATGAAAATTACAAGAGCAATAACTATTTTTCTCTGATATTGATCGTTAATATTTTAATTTTAGATCCGTACCTTCTGGTTCTGTAGAAAAAATGTCTTCATCCAAATCAAATTTATATTCTATTTCTTGATAAACAGCCTTGTTGAAATCGGCTTGCTTGAAGGAACGACGCTTAATGATACATTTTTCTAAAGTTTCGAAAAAAAATTGCCATCTTTTTTTATAATACCTGCAAATTATAATAAAGAATTAAATCGTAATTAATCCCTCTCCCCGAGGCATAAAAACATATCAACACAATCTTTAAAAATGATATAATCAAGAATGAATTAAAATATAAAATTTCCAAATTAATGTTATGAAAAAGTAAGTACATTTAATATAATTTCAGAGAACAAAAATTCTAAAAATTAAATAATTAAATAAATTGTAAGATTAATCATTTTAAAAATCATATCCGAATATGAATTATTTAATAAATTTTCATAATTTCTTACTTTGAAATAAGTCCAGCCCACTGCTTATTAGCATAGTCAACTAACTAAAATGGGGGAAAAAATGGGAAAGAGATTAAAATGAAGGTGAATTTTCACAATTTATTGTTAAAAATACAAACCTGAATAAAAAATATAATATTTTAGTCTTTCGCTTCTTTTTTTTATATTTTGTTAAGAAGCAAATAAATTGACATTTTAATAACAGTTTTTGGAATAACAACAATAAAAAAGGTTTTTTTTTTGTTTTAATAAAAAAGGTTTTAACAACAACAAAAAAGGTTTATAATGAAACTTTCTGATGTTTGCATCAATTACCAATAACTATTTTTAATAAACTGTTATTGAAGCTACAAATTTACATATTTTGTGAAAAAACTCACATTAGTGATGAACAAGTCGTAAGTAGTTTTTATCATAAAAAGCAATTCATGTTTCATCTCATTACTCAAAAAGCAATTATAAAGCCGTTTCCAAAATAATTTACTTCAAAGTATTTAAAATTTCAATATATTTGTGTTCTCATGAATATAAATCAATCTTTTTTTTTTTTAACTAACCATTGCAAATAATCAATAACATTACGACTGTCTTCAAAATTTATGATAAAAAGAAAGTTTTTAAATTAAAAATACTAACTATAAGGTTTTACACATAAAGATGTTCATCACATATGCTTTAATAATTCTGATTCACACATTTCATTACAATACACTGGAGTTCAAAATTAAGAGAAACTTCCATTTTAGTTGATTATCTTCAGAAGTATTTGAGAAATCGAAATAAAATTAGATACGTTCATAAGTCGATTTTATTTCACATACCAAACAAAAGCTCTGATGCACATGTATGTTCGTGTATAAGGTTCTACAACGTTTGAAAATCTAAAAGAGAGGTTGTAAAATGAAACAAAAATAAAGGGTTAATAGAAAGTGAGGTCGCTTCCTCCAGTTATACACCTCTAAATACGGGAATTGACACTGGAAATGATAAAGTTTATGAGTCTTAACGATAATCAGTCCCATTCCTCCTCCAACAACGCTATTTGCAGGTCCTGAGTGGGTCTGGAAGGGAAAAAGGTGAGTTGTAATTGCCCTTCCAAGAGTATCCAAAGTATGCTTTTTAATGTTAAGGTCAGGAGATTTGACTACTCAGTTCATCCAGTGAATATTCTCAATTTCCAAAAATTCGTCAGCCAGGTGAACCTTATGTTGACGAGCGTTTATTATTATTGAAAATTAAATCAAGGCCAATTGCACTCTGAAAAGGCAGATATGGTCTTCAAGATTTCATTCCTATACCTCACAACAATCACAGAGCATCTGCCAAAGAGATAAAGGTCTGTGAGCCAATCCAACAAGATGATTCCCAGACCATAAAAACCGATGTTGCCATACCAGTCTCTTTGTTGGATGTTGAAGAAAATATTGCTGGTTCCTGATTCCTTCCAGATGAATCTAAACTCATCAGTGAATAGAACGGTCTGTCACTGATCTCTGTTCCAATGTCGAACACCATGCTAAAAGGGATCATCTTTGAGCAGAAATGAGAGGGAAGTAAACAGCAGATCCTTTGGCAAGTAGACCTCCCTCTTGTAGCCATCTGGAAACAATAACCCATGAGACGAGTTCCTGTGGTCGTATGTAGTCCCGAAACATCCGAAAAGCTTTTTCATTCTTGTTACACCTTCTTATAATGGTCAAATATCGGGCTTCATTGGTCTTATAGATTTTTGGATTATCTTGTTAAGGCTTTCCCTCCACGAATGAGGTCTCATTAAACTGTCTTTTAAAGTTGCTCGCAACGCTGGGTGTTACATTAAAATTTCAACAATCTACATATGAGACTGACCTGCCTCAAACCTCCCGACGATTCTCCACATCATTCCACTATCCAAACGTTGGTAGTTACTCGTTTCTGTTTACTTTTGAATTTTACCGAATGTTGTAAAAAAGACCCCGAAAGTCATGGCAGAGGGCGGATGAACGAAGTGCAGAAATAGGTACATGTGTTTACCAAGCATTTTTCTCTAAATTAACAGTCCATACGCACGTTTGCACTTGCGTAATAGATACAAAAATTTGAATCTTTCTTTTCAAACTTGAGTTTTACTTTTTATTCAATGTTTTTCGAGAAATTTAATTAAATATTCAAATTTTATTAATTTTGAGCACAAGATTATCTTTTTTCATTTTTTTTATTGGTTATTGATTATTTTATGTAGATAATTAGCAGAGATATCTTCGACGCGTTTTCCAAAAATAGCAACTTCATTAATGTTTTTATTATTCTCAATTAACGATCCGGAAAGTAGATATTGCTGCGTTGCATTATCTTTTTTCCTTTTTATTTATCTTTTCTAAACTGTTGACTTTTTTTTTCAAAATTTCTCATTAAAATCAAACGTTATTAATGATCAGTCACGTTACAAGGAGTTAAATGACTTTTAAGGGGATTCGGTACACTTTGAATGATTATTTTTATATATGCATTTAAAAATTAGGTTTTAGAGTGCTGTATAATATTTCTATTCAGTAAAATGATTTCACATGAAAATTTAATGCTTTTTAGATGCAATTTTAACAATTTAAATTTGTTAAAAAAACTTTGGAAAAATTTCAAGCCTCTCCTCCTCTTGTATTTATTAATATTTTACTACAATTTTTTTTGTAATATTCTTAAGGATGTTTTAAACAGCTGGGGGGGATATATTTTATAATAACTTATTTAATTTTGGAGGGAAAAAAATAAAATGTTGATAGGTATTCAGCAAAAACACCAACACCTTCTACAATAAAAATAAAATAAAATGAAAGTGCAAAAGAAAAAAGATTTTTTTTTGTAAAATGCATCACTAATTTTGTTACATGTATCATATGTATCACACAGGGGAATAAATGAAAGTTATTGATAAATAGAAACAGCATTTTAATTGCTTTGATGAATTAAAAAAAAACCACAAATTGAGAAAAGCCCTTTTAAAGTTTATTACTCCGAAAAAACATATAACTGTTATATTCTTTAAACAACTTAAAATGCCTTTTTACATCATTATCTAATTGTTTTTCTTAGTAGATATAGACATTTCATATAATTTCAGTAGATATTTTTAGTAACTGATTACATTTTTCAGAGTATTACTTGCAATTGTCTAACAAGAAAAATGAAAGAAAATTATAACAATAATAAATGAAGCCCTACTTTTAAAATTTTTTTTGCTTCATATAATACCAAAATATTATAATTGTATGAAAATTTATGATGAATAAGAACACAAATTATGAAATTATTAGTATTAACCGTTTCAATTTAAATATTTTATATGTACGCATTTTACAAATAAAAAATTACGTTAGAAATTTACGTTACTTTTTATACCTTAAAGGTACCTTGCTCTATATATCATATCTTTCTTTTTTCAACGAATATATCTCTTTTAAAAATTGCTTTTTTTTACCAGTTAACGTGTATGCTGGTATTTGGGTTTTTATCGTCTCATTCTAAACATTTTTTTCTAGATTCCAGCACTACACCAAGGTATGCGTGCATTGCCTTTTTTCCAGAAAATGGAGCATTATTTTCTTTTCAAATAAATAATATCGAACCATTTCAGTTCTTATTTCAAATAAATTTTTGACAAATTTTCCCGTAATTATATTACTTATTCGTTAGGTGCGTATTCATTCTCGATCGTGAATGAACTTCTGTAATTTTATAGCTATTCCTTTTATAATATGAAAAATAACAGAAATATAAAATATGAAAATGGAAATACAACCTATAGTACAATAAAAAAGTACCAATATTTTTCTGTATGTATGGAACGTGCATTAATTTTAAAGAAACAAAAAATGTAAAGCAAGACGTAAAATATCTTATTTTAAAATTGTGAATCGGGTATTGAAAAGCTACACCATTGAGAAGTAATAAACAATGTTCGAACAAGAATTTACTCTAGTAGTCTCGTGACGAATTGTCTTTGGTATGATTAAGAGATAGAGTGAAGCAAAAATAATCAGCCAAAAATCTTTAATCAATTAAGTAAATCTTAAATGAGCAATATAAAAAAAATTAATAATATGGAGTGGTTAACTAATACCGTTCTTAACCAAAAATAATAACGAGGAATTCTACTAATTTTGGTAACTCTAAAAAGATGATTTCAAATCACTCAATTCGATTCAAGTAGACTTCGGGGTTCGAATCAGGTATAACAAGTCAATTGAAAAGTCCCCGGCCTATCATAGTAAAACACATTTTTTTGGCAAAATTAGTTTTTTTTATTCAACATAATTCCCTTCAAGGGTGATACACTGATTATAGCGACCCTCCAACTTTTCGATACCATTTTTGTAGTACGATTTGTCCTTTGCTTCAAAATAGGCCTCAGTTTCGGCGATCACCTCTTCATTCGACGAAAATTTCTTCCCTTCGAGCATTCTTTTGAAATCTGAGAACAGGAAATAGTCGCTGGGGGCCAGATCTGGAGAATACGGTGGATGAGGAAGCAATTCGAAGCCCAATTCATGGATTTTTGGCATCGTTTTCACTGACTTATGACACGGTGCATTGTCTTGGTGAAGTAGCCCTTTCTTTTTCTTCAAATGCGGCCGTTTTTCGGCGATTTCGTTCTTCAAACGGTCCAATAACGCTATGTAATAGTTGCTGTTGATGGTCCTTCCTTTTTCAAGGTAGTCAATGAAAATTATTCCATGAGCATCCCAAAATACAGACGCCATAACCTTGCCAGCCGACTATTGCGTTTTCCCACGCTTTGGAGCGGGTTCATGGTGTGCAGTCCACTCGGATGACTGTCGATTGGACATCGGAGTGAAATGAATGAGCCATGTTTCATCCATTGTCACATATCGACGCAAAAATTCGGGTTTATTACGCTTGATCATCTTCAAACACTGCTCCGAATAATCAACTCGTCGTTGTTTTTGGTCGAAAGTGAGCTCGCGCGGCACCCACTTTGCACAGAGCTTTCTCATACCCAAATATTCGTGAATGATATGATGTACACGTTCAGTTGATATCTTTAGAGTGTCTGCTATTTCATTCAATTTAAATTTACGGTCAATCAAAATCATTTTGTGGATTTTTTTAATGTTTTCGTTGGTAACAACCTTTTTTAGGCGTCCACCGTCTTCGGTGCTCATTTCACCACTTCTAAACTTAGTATACCAATCCTTGATGATTGATTTTCCTGGGGCAGTGTCCGGAAACTCGTCGTCAAGCCAAGTTTTTGCTTCAACTGTATTTTTTCCCTTCAAAAAGCAATATTTTATCAACACGCGAAATTCATTTTTATCCATTTTTTTCACAATGACAAAAGTTGCTTCACTCAAAATGCTATAATTCACAAACTAATGATCCGACAGCTGTCAAATTTATACACGCATCTTGTGAGGGTTAGGGCTAACTAAAAACATATGGATTTAATTCTAGTAGCGCCATGTATGTGTCAGGCCGGGGACTTTTTAATTGACCTGTTACATGCTTAAAATATCGCTTCACATTTGCTCGAAATAATATAGTGTTTCTGTGCATCTCTGTAATTCCTCTGCTTCGTTCTCCTAATCACTACACTTCAACTTATATAGGAAAGATAATTAACATAAGTCACGGATTTTTCACAAGGGAATTTTTTTAATATCAAACATCGTAGTAAAGTAGCCGTAGAGATTTGTTGCAGGGAAATTAGCGTGAGAAAATCATTTCTTATTAAAATACTTATCATATTGAATAACCAGTCAGCTTAGAAAAAATCAAAGCAATTCACTAAGTAATATAAAAGAGGAAACTCATGTAAATTTTAGTAAACCAGTCTCAATAATATCACATTGATTTTCCATACAAATTTCTTGGAAAAATCGTACTAAGAAAGAAAATACATTCATCACTTAAATTTTACTGTGATTAAATGTATATATTTGGATAAAAATAACCAAACCGTTTAATGTTATGAATATTAATACAGATTGAGTGTTATTTATTTTAACAAATTTTTACTTAAAAATAGTACATCTCCAATATTTAAATTCTCAACAATGTAATTTTAGTAGTCAAAATGCTGTAACGTAAAGAAACATTCTATAAGCATTTATACATTAAATAACGACGAATCAAGGGTAACTTTACGAACAGAACATTTTAATTCACTGACTAAGTTATTAACTACAAAATTGTTTTATTCTATATTTATCAAACTGATTATTTAACTTATAGGCATATTACAGGAATTTCTAAAGTAATACAATCAAGACGCAAATATTATTATTTGTTTCTTAGCTTAATTTAAGGTACATTTTACTTAAAATAATATTTATTCTTGCATGATTTCTTGCATTAATTTTACAAGGTTTTTAGTCGAATTAAATCAAATTAAGTGAAATATTTAGGAGAAGGTTCGATTAATACCCATTAAACTTTCAGTAAAAGTTAAGTTCTTGAGGTTTGGTCTAATAAACTAATCATTATTCTTGTTTTGCTTCCTAATGGAAGTCATCTATGAAACACTTTGTTTAATTTGATATTTTGATTTATTGAGTAATAGCAGGGAAAGAAAAATTGTAAGAAGTTACATCTAATAATATATATGCGTCTCGAAAATATACTTATATAAAAGGAAAATATCCTTTACGGTAATATCTCAACTAAGTACAGTGTACAGTGGTATATTTGTAATAAATGTTCTTAGTAAGTAATAATAACGCTGAAGGTAAGAGTAATAAATTTTACAAATGCAGTACATTCAGAGTCATCAAATGATTTTTAAGACAACACAAATTATATAGACGTTTTAAGGACGAAGAAAAGAGAAGTAATAATAACACAGAGAATAAAAGATGAGAATTTTAAGCAAAATAAGAAAAAATAGAGGCTCTCTTAAGATTTATTTAAGATACTGCTTAAATTATTTTTTTTTTATCGATCCTTTAATTCTGAGTTTTTGATATGTATTTTAGGTCAATAAATTTTTAAGCCTTTTATTTCTGTGAGTAAATTTTCATTATAGTTCTTAATATATCAGAACTTAAACAGAAATGTTAAGAATTTATTCTAGATATTTAAGTATACGTATGGATATTAAAATTCATACAAGTAAATGATTTCTTAAAATGAGGTTACAAATGAACTTTATTTTTTTGAAATATTGTAAGAACATCTTGAGAGATTAAATGGATATTTGAATATATCAAATCACAAAAATAAATATTCAACAATTTTTAGCAAATATTTCTTAAAAATGTTAGGAAAGCATCATTTTTAGAAATAGTATCGACAGTGTTTCTTTATACTTGTAACTACAATTAGCAATCATTTTGACCACTTGCCTCCAGTAAAGAAAAAGGAATGCTTATTCTAATATCATATAAAGTTAAAGTTTATAAGTATATAATTTGTTTATTTAATACTTAAATATATATGTTAACAAAGTATAATTAAACTAAAAGAGCTAAATTAGTCAAAAACCATTCATTTTGTTTTTAAACTTGTCTGCACGAGTAAACAAAAGATACGTAAACGTAATCAAGAAACTGAAATAGTCAAAAATCGCTTTAGTATTTTTTAAGCCTGTCAATATTTTGTAAATTGCCTCACGATAGCATTGTCGGGTTTCACTCGCGTCAATTTTCTTTAGAGTTGAAACGGATTTGTGTAAAGATTACGAAACGTTAGTCTTTCGAAGCTCCTCGGCCGTATTCAAAATAAAATAAAGGCAGCTGATGAGTTTTTACCCAATTGTCTTCTTTTAAATTATCCAAGCACTTATCATCACCTAATTAAGAATGTTAAAAAAAATTGAACTGGCCAACGTATGGAGGTGGATTATTTGAGTATTTTCCGGCCATTAGGTCCAAAAAATCAACTCTATATTTGGTCAAATTACAAGCATTTAAAACTTTTTTTTTCTCATTAGGTATGATTTCCAAGGTGTGTGTGTGTGTGGGGGGGGGGGTAGCTACTCAGGTGCAGGATGCTTTTATTATTTTTTCCTTGATAAGGCGTAAGGGATATATTATCCTGGTTTGCAATCTTACTAGAATAGAGCTCATGCCTCGTTTTTTTTTTGAACGTATCAGGTACTTCTCTCCTTGAATACTTTACTGTGGTTCAACACAGGTTATTCTTGCAGTTTTTTTCTGTTTCAATAATTTAAGGGAAGTAAAGAAAACGTATGTCAGGTTTTTCTAGTGTTGTAGTAAAGTTCCATCAAAAGAAAAGCTGTCTGTTCATCTACCGTTTATCCAACTGGCTTTGTTTTATATTTCCCAAATAGTGATATTATTTCAGTAAATATTTTGACTGCCTATCAGTATCAAGCAATAATTTAATGCCAAATTCATCGGTCTTTTTCGACATATACTGAATAAATCGGCATTGGGTCTTCATGGGAAACACATATTCATTCATATTATATTTTCATCCGGTTTATAACTCATCAAACAGTTTTTTATAAATGTATTCCAAACATCAGAAATAAGGGTAAATAGATATGTTTGATGTCTCTAGGATCTAGTGGACTGGATTTTGGAGCGCAAATACTTTATAATTTCCAGAAATCTGTCCCTAGCCATTGCCTCAACGAGGAATGTCGGGTCCAAAGATTTTGACCATTAGCTAAAAATAGAAAGAAGTTTAGCACCCAAAAACCCACGAGTATACCGCAGTAAAATGAAAGCGTCTAATTTATCGAGTGATGTATTCCAATTTGGATTTTGGGATTTTTTACGCGCTTCTTCAGTGCACTGTTGAATGCGATACATTTTTCGTTGATAAATAATCGCCATGAACTACTTGTGTTGCCATTAGTTATTATTTTTTTTAAGTTGGTACAGTTATTTTTTGAGAAATGTTTTACTGAGGACGTCTTTCTGTAACACTTGACAAAATATTTCCGAATATTCAAACTAAACCACCATTTGTTGTTTCTTCCTTTTTTATTTTCTGCACTTTGGATACGTCTTTCTCATCTTGAGTTCTGTTTGATCACTTTCTCTAGTTTTATTGCAGACACTGATTTCACTTCTGGTAAAATTAGAAACATCCGGTAAAGAAATATTTTCTAGATCTAAGTTTTTACTTTCATTTGTTGTTTCTTGAAAAGACTCCGCATTAGATAAATCGGATTGACATGTTGCAGTATTAGGAAAATTCCAGTCTTCATAGGATAAATTGGATGCACTTTCGATATGAAATTCTTCATCAGGTTCTATTTCTGGACCGGAATTATCACAAAAACTTTACGAGAAACGGATATCAGAGTTGTAGTAACACAAATTTATCTTAATATTGGATATTTTTTTGTATAATAACGCATTTAGAGTTTGGTCCTACTCCGAGATACTAAAAGAATGGAGAGACAACCTTAAAAAGCAATAATTATTTGTGTACTTTATGAAAGTCTTCAGTAGAATCTAATCATGAATTCTCAACCACATGGCAGCAAAGACTCAAGGTAACTAATCAGGGTGCCCACTGGTCATTGTATCCAGTGGATAGTAATAATAAAGTATTTTTCGTCAGTCATGAGTTTGTCAATGAGAATTGTAGGGAGTAATGGAAGCTGTTGCATGTAAAATAGAATTGGGCTTGAAATTCCGGTGATCGTCAACTCAAGTCCAGTGATCGATCATCCATAATTGTCTAGTTGCCTAATTTTGCGATCATAACCTTTGTTTTATTCAAGAATTGTGAATATTGTATACCTTAGTTACCTCTTTTACCTTGCGAGATTTTGTATTTTGTAAATTTGTATACAAACCTAGTTTCGATGTTTATTTATAAATGCTTACTTTCGGGCAGGCACCCACACGACTTTCTCTTTGCTCTGGTGGTATTCTTCCATAGAGACCCGTCTGATAGCTCTAAATCATTCGTAGCACACACACACACACAAGATATATATATATATATATATATATATATATATATATATATATATATAATCGATATTACATAACTAATAGAATTAAAGAGCTCTTTGTATAAAAAAATAGGTTTTACTTTGAATTTGATAAAATTTCCGTATTTATTTCTAACCCCTAAATTTCACAAAGTTCCTATTAAATTTAGAACTGTGACTAATGGTTCAAATACTTATATTACTATATGTGGAAAACTTTTACAAAAGATTTTACAAAATATTATTGATGGTTTTGATAAGACTGCTATTATTATAAATAGTTATGAAATTATTAAATATATAAAATATAAAAAAAAAATTACTCTATTTTCAGTCATGACTTTTAAGATTTATTTGATTCCATATATTTAGATGATTTAATTAAAGTCACTTTAGCTAATTGCAAAAAGAATTAAAATCGACCAATTACCAACCAATTTACCGCAGCCCGATGAAGATCGCCAAAATAACATTAGTGAAGTAGTTTGTGCTTCTTTAAGTCATTTGCGGGGATTTGTTATTGTATTCATGATTTCTACCCAGACGAATCTTAATTCTTGAAATGACAGTTAAGTCATTCATTATGATGTTCACAGTAAAAGGAATTAAAGTATTTGAGGGTAATACGGCCATTGCAGGTAAGAGTATCATTTGCCGTTTTCAGTTTTAATTTCAAAGTTCACCAAAAAATGGCTCTACTACTTTGAAAAAGAAGTCAAGAAAAAACTTTATCAGTACGCAGAATATAATTTGTCAAACAACCTTCCTTGAGGTCAAGGTTATCATGTTCGTGTAGCTTCTCAGGCCAATCATTGGTATTTGGATCTGGTATGCTTCCCTTTTTTCAAGGGGTTAAGGAAACGTAGAAATTGCTGCGTTTTGAATTAGTTAAATTTTAAAACGTTCTTCAATAATATGGGAGAAACATTCTCAAATTGCATACGGCCCATACATGATTCGGTGCTTTCAGAAAACCTTTGGCTACAGTTAATATGACTACTCTTGTAATACATGCATACGAACATTTTTTTTATGTTTCAAATGTGCATTACATTTAATATTTCTCTTATTCTGCTCTGTTTCTCATAATAAATATTATCCTTTTTACCTTCAGGTCTACATGTTATCTACCTGGTATATACATTAGTGGAAACTGGAGTCAAGATAATTTGAACTTAGTTTCTTCTCTTAATTACATTCAACTCATTTCAAATAGAAATGAAGTTCTGTTCATAAAAGTAATAAAATTGCATTTTTCTTATTGCTCTGTTTAATGCTGTAAAATAAAACTGGGTAGAAATGGATTTATTGAGAAAAATAGGAAAGTGTCTATTTTTAACTTCACTGGCTATATTACTCGCAAAAAGGGGTGCTTTTGAAAATATTACATTTGAAACTGAAAATCCAATGTTAAAACCAAAATTCTTTTAAAAATTTAAAGAGGGAAGACAATAACAGCAACCTCAAGTTTTGCAGTTTTTCAACTGAAAGAACAAAAGAACAAAATTTAGAGGATAGTTAAAGCATACTGGAGGAAATTTTATTGCCATAAGCTCTTTATGTACTATGAAGAGAATATTTAGTTGATTTTTTTAAATATAATTTTTAATATCTGGTGAAATATAGCTAAATCAAACGATAATTTTTTATCAAATTAAAAATAATAATATTGACAGAGAAAATATAGAAATGAAGATAAGATTACTTCAATCCTGCTGGAAATTAAGATCTTTGAAAATTTTTAAGAAATTTTGTAACTTATTCACACGTCAATATGTCATTGTATATTTTGAGTAATTAATAATTGTTTTATACCTTAAGTAATGTTCCTCTGCACAAATTTCACTCTTAATGAAATAAAAATAACATGTTATTTCTACACATAAGAAATATCATTTTATTGCTCCCGACTTTGAAAAAATTGAGGACTATCAATGTAGAGAACTTTAGGGGTAAGAAAGTTGCGAACTTGAGGTTTTGTATTGCATAAGACTGTCGTGTGGGATAACAGTTTCATTTGAATTGAACTAAAGTCTATTAAAGTCTATATATCTATTAAAATAGAAGCTATTCGAGGCTTCCACAACTGATCTCATAAGTTTTAGCCACGGTCATGTGAGGAGAATGACACTTCAGCTGGAATCTCATTCCCTTGATTTCCATAGTTCACCGGGTGAATATTAGCTGCTCAAATCCATTTAACGAGCAGAAGAACGCATTTTTCTTCGCAAAAATTCTTGTGTGGTACTACGATGCAAATTCTTACTTACTTTAACATACAATCAACGAACCTCGCAACCGGAACCACTGAGCTACCTTGAGGTGTATTAGTTCAAGGAAGCTATAGTGTGTTTGTTAAATAAATTTAACAGAGTTACAAAGTACTTAAGTGAAGTAAAAGAGAAGTTTTTTAATATAAGTTTAAAGTAAAACATCTCCCCCCCCCAAGCGTGTGGACGCGAGCGATTATTAAATAGAAGGGAGCCTTGGATTGAAAGGAAATTAAATATACATAATGATACAGATAAAAGATTCTTACAAGTTACGAAATAAAAGATACAATGTAAATTGCATGTTGTGATTCCTTCGCATCTCTATTGAAAAGTTCATTTGAGCAAGAATTGAATTAAAAGTATTTGATAGTTAATTTGATACATCAAAAAGCTTCTGTAAAGAAGATATGTTTAACTGCGTTGAAAATGCATCATTTTTTTTTCTTTAATTTTTTTAAATGACGATTTAATTTTTTTAAATGATAAATTTTAATCGAGTGATCATGGGCGCTAGCTCATGGTTGGCGTTGTTTCTGTCGAGTTGTTGGTTCTAGTTCTAACTCCTATAAAGATCTGATGTATAAAGGGGATGATGTATGTTAAATCTGTCGAGGCGCTAAGTCCTCCCATGGCGTGGTGTAACAGTTTAAAGAAGGAGGTGCCAGCTCAAGTATTAGCCTCTTCACTCGACAGAGTCCAAAATTACAAGTTTCGTCGCTAATTGCAATCGTGTTGCATCTAAATGCGATGTTAATAAATAATCGATCAACGAATTTTTTAAACAAGTGATTTCGAATAATTTAAAAAAATAATATCAAAGATGTAGAGAGTAACAAAATAAAAATCCGTTTTATTTTGTTCTAACATAACATCAAACACAAGCTTGTTTTGAATTTTTAAAAAAGATATACAGAAAGAAAAGATAAATTTATTTTAGAATTTGAAAACGTAAGAATAAATTGTTCTATACAATGTCTTAACATAATTCACGGTTGTTAGAGGAATTCTTGAGATAAATTGACCCTCGAAAGTTAATATATTTTATAAATACAAAAAATACACGCACAGTTTATTTAGCATTTATTTATTACTATAGTTGTTAAGGAGAGACATCCCCAGAAATGTTGTAATACTTGTAGATCATTGACTTTATCGTTGTCTTAGCTTTCTTCCAAACATATCAGATTCATCTTCTTTATTGACAGTTCAATTCTAGTTATCGTCTAGGCATATTGGTACTCCTTTTTTTAAAAAAAAAAAAAAAAAAAAAAAAAAAAAAAAAAAAAAAAATCAAAATGAAGATACTTTCATCTTTGTTCTGCTTAAAATTTCAGAATAAAAATGATGTTAAAATCCTCAGATTTATTCTACTTTTTAAAAACTTTTAAACTATCTTTCATCTTCTCATGAAGTATTTACGAGAGAAGCTCATAAGTACTCATATTACGAATGACAAATATGAATGGAGTAACTTAACTGTAGTATTGTCCATAGATCGTTTTTCCTTTTCCTAAGAAGTTCGTGAGTATGATGCCCTTCGCATCCCAAAAGTTATCGCCGTAACTTTTCAGGTCGATGAAATCGTTTTCACTCTCTTTGGAGCAGATTCACCGGATGAAACCCATTGTTTTGATTATTTCTTGGTTTCCGATGTATGATGATGAATGTAGGTTTCATCGACGATGATAACTTACAAATAAATGAGCGCCAAGCATGTTTTGGCATCGTTTAACGGATGGCACCGTTTACTACATAATACCAACTTGCCTTAGCAACGCCATCTGTCGTAAAAACTAATACTTTTTGAACCACCCTTGCATACACTGGGATATTTTGGTATTTTACGTAAATGAAAAATCAGTTTTGTTATTTAATAATATGTCTGAAATTCTACATCTGAAACCATAAGAAATTTTTTTGAATTGCCTATTGAAATCGTATTTTTTCTTTAAAAATAATTTTAATTACTTTCAAATCCATAGTTTTGTTGCTCAATCAATATTTAAGTGTACAATACCTTTAAAAAATCCTTTAATGAAAAACGTTGTTTGAAATGATGTTTAGCTTACTTATACTTAAGGGAAAATATTAAATCTAATATTAAACAAGTTAGAACACTTTTATTAAAAGTTCCTCAAAAATAACGTCGGTTAAAATACAAAATCGCAAAATAGGTAAAGTACGAAATAAATAATATGTTTAAGTAAAGTACTTTAAATTGTTTGTGTATTTGTGTGTGATGATTGGCGTATACTTATTAAACAAAACGATAACTTGCGTATTGAATTTTCCCAATAATTTAGTTATAAATAAACTGAAACAATATTACATATAGTATGCATTTAAATTTAAATTATCTAAACACATTTGTAGATTTCATAAAAGTGTTGTCTCTTCTTAAGTACGAGTATCTTACGAGACATTGTACACAATTTAGTCTCTTGTTTTACTTTTTATATAAGTTTTATAAAACATACTATTCAAAATTATAGTATAGATAATATATTTCGTATATTTATGATTCTATTACTTACTGGAGATAGCGAACAAAGAAGAAGTTATGCCCCATGATCACATTTCGATTTACATTACAATGCCTTGTTGACACAAATTATGTCTTTGGTTTCATGGGGTCTGCACCATACTAGAACACTAAAATCAACTCTTATCAACTGGAATGCTGACTCATTTATACTGTTCTTATGGACACGTCTATCGTACGCCCACATTGATTGTTGCTATTATTTGACTCAATGTTGTTTGTCTAGGAACGTTGACTACTCAACACAAACATCAATGAAACTGGTCATTAAGTACACACGATCGGTGGATGTTTTTTCCATGGTGGGAGGTAATGCAAGAAATTAAACATTCTTGGCACACTCTTGACATTGTGGTTCGAGGGATATTGCATTCCCTAACAGTTTCCGAAATAGATTGTCACATCTGTCTAGCTTCAACTTACATTCTGCGTTCGATGTCTGTTAATCCCCGTCGAGCGGTATAATCACGCCAGAAAACATTCGCATGAATCACTGAAGTAAAAATTAAGACCTTGACAGTGCTTTGTCTATTTATACAATTCTTACACATTTCTCTTGCCACCTAAGTAGTATTATATATACAGGGGGTGGACAAAAATATGGAAACACCTTGTAAAATGCATGTTTGAAAAGAAAGATTGATTTTAACGAAATATGTAGGTGGCGCTGGCGTTTTTGACTACTAACGCCACCTATACAACTTCGTTAATGTGCTAAACAGTTCAGTTGTTGTCGGAGTACTGTTATGTGAGGTTGTCATTGCATTATGTCAGAGTTAACAGACTTCGAACGTGGGCAAATTGTTGGAGCACGTATGGTAAGTGCTTCCGTAAACAAGGTAGCCGAGGTGTTTAGTGTTTCAAGAGGTACTGTATCGAAGATTTATTCCGCATATTTGAAAAGCGGAAAAACATCATCTGCTAAATCACAGCGCGGACGAAAGTGTGTGCTGAGTGATCGTGACAGACGATCATTAAGGGCAATTGTGACGAAAAATAAGAAGACCACAGCTGCAAAAGTTATTGCTGAAATGAATGTTGTGTTACAGAACCCTGTGAGTACCAAAACAATTAGAAGGGAGCTTCATAAACAGGGAATTTCTGGCCGTGCTGCAATTGAGAAGCCACTCATCAGTGATGCTAATGCCCGTAACAGGAAAAGGTGGTGTTTAAGTCATAAAGCCTGGACTATAGGACAGTGGAAGCGTGTAATATGGTCTGACGAGTCTTCTTTCACATTGTTTCCCACTTCTGGCTGAGTTTACGTCTGGAGAACGCCATCTCAAGCCTGTAATACAGACTGCTTGTTGCCAAGAGTGAAACATGGCGGGGGTTCTGTTATGGTTTGGGCAGCCATATCGTGGTTCTCTGCTGGCCCCATGATAACTGTGTCAGGGCACATGACTGCCAAGACTTATGTGAACATTTTGGCAGATCAAGTTCATCTCATGGTACAAACTTTGTTCCCCGATGGTGTCTTCCAAGACGACAAAGCCCCTGTTCACACAGCTCACATTGTCCAGGACTGGTTTTCTGAGCACGAGGAGGATTTGTCCCATCTCCCCTGGCCACCACAGTCACCAGACCTGAATATTATCGAACCTTTGTGGTCTACATTGGAATGGAAAGTGCGTTCTCGTTATCCACCGCCAACATCGTTATCTGAACTTGCCACCGTTTTGCAGGAAGAATGGTATAATATTCCCTTGGCACACATACAGGAACTGTATTTATCCATTCCGAGAAGACTGCAAGCTGTTTTGGATGCCAACGGGTTTCCTACACCATATTAAGCAAAGAAACATGTTTTTTAAAAGGTGTTTCCATATTTTTGTCCAACCCCTGTATATATATATATATATATATATATATATATATATATATATATATATATATATAACAGTAAAAATAACACCTTCAAATGCAATGGTTGAAATGAAAAGTTTTTCCTTAAAGATTGTTTATTCATTTTGATGAGAGAGAGGCAATAAATATGCATAATTTAAACGGAGAAGGCTAGAGACGCAGCTCCGCCACATCGATTACATTAGAAGAGAGCAAATTTTTTTCATACAGTTGATTTTATCGTTTTGGATATCTTAGGATTTTTCCATATCACGTGGTAGCTCATGTGGTATAAGATGAAGGAATTATGAGGGATACTGATGACGTCTATCAGTCTAGTATGATTAATGTCCGACAGATTTATGACTATTGGAAAGCTGATTCAACAGATTTTATGAGCGCGTGATCGCATAAATTAAGGGATACTTTGGAATTGAATATATATATATATATATATATATATATATATATATATATATATATAAGTATGTATACATATTGATTGAGGAATATAAAGTTTAGATATCCTTTGTAAAAAATTTTGCATCTCAAAAATTATTTTAATGCTCTTGTTCTACACAGATTACTAGAGACTAATCTAAGGGTGTTTGTATTATTGAAGGATGAAAAAAGTATATATGTTAGGAAAAATGTATTGATTGTTTCTCCTTAATTTTTATTTTTTCCTTGATCTTCGATGTCTCATATTCATTCTTCAATTTTTTTATGCTACCACTTGACATGTTCATAGCTAATTAACTGAATTTCAGTTGCCATAAGAAATAGAAGAATTATGGAGATTCATCATAAAATAAAAATTTTAATTATATTTTCAGTCAATTAAATACTTAAATTAATTTAATGCAGTATAAGAAATTGTTTTTCGGATTAACATCAATTTATTTAGTGATTAATGAAATAAATCTTGTAATGAATTAATGAGATAATTGTTTATTTACGAACCATTAGCATGAATAAATAGGAATTATAATTAAATAAGCTTTAAACATATAAAAATGTTTCCCATAAATAATTACATTTAGGAAATGAATTATTTTATTAACACAAAAAAGAAATTTGCACAGGAATTACCATTACTAAACGTTTGAAAACATCGTTCTGTACACTTTTTTGTTTACATTTAACTTAGAGAATGTTTTTTTTTTGCTTACATATTTAAAGTAACAATTCAAGATGCTTTGCATAAATTTCTGCTACATTGAATTTATTAGACAGCGTATTTTATTAAATTTTTAAGCGGTAATACAGAAAACCTACGAACATGTAAAATTAAAAATTATAATCTCTTCTTGTTCGGAGATTAATGGGGTAATGTGACAATGCAAGCTGGATTACTAATTTATCAAAACGATTTATCGCAATTCTGCTTTATCTTTTATACTCTTTAAGCACTAAGAATTTGTTTAAAGATAATTCTCAAAAATACAGCTTATTTTGAAAAAATAAATATTACTATCAAAGTCATAAATCTTAGAAAATGAAATAATTATTAGGGATATATATATATATATATATATAGATAGATAGATAGATATATAGTTAAAAAGTTTTATGTTTTGATTAAATTGTAATAGCTATCATTTAAACAGAAAGAATTGAGGAAATATTTCATATTCCATTTAAAGATGATAATTAAAAAAATAATGAGTCTTTTTGATTTAATAATTTTGGCCTCTCAAACCCTCAAGTTAAAACTTCAAATATTACTTTTTAATTTCTTTTTTGAATTTCTTTAGTTTATGATTTCTTTCTTGAATTTTTTTAGTTTATGTTAAACCTTAACTTATTCATAAAATTATTCATTTTTAAAACGTTCTCAGAAGGTCTTATTATATTTTCTACAGTAAAAATGTATCTTTTTTTATTTGGATATAAGTCATCAGTTAATGAATTCTTTTTTAAAAAGAAAAAAAAAACATTAGCAAGTCCAAAATATCCAGAATCATGCTCAGGATTTAACCAAAACGAAGAAATAACATTAATTTTGTAATAAAAATATTACAAAAATGTTATTTATATAACTTCAAGATTTAATCTTAAAGAAGAACGATTTGTAGCTTTTTTGATAACAAAGAAAACCGCAGTATACGCTAAGTGAAAATTGGTTTTATGAAAAATGGTGTGAAAATTTAATACAATGAAAAAAAACCCCTCTTAACAAAAGAAGTTCATTTAGATAGGAAATTATGATGATTGCAAATCATCGTTTACATAGATCCGAAACAAATGCAAAGGTATGATAAATAGCCCCCATTAAATAGATATAGATTTTTTTTACATGGAAAAATTATATAGTATAAAAGAGAAACAGGAGAGAAATGGGTATCATTTATCCCTTTTGAAGTTCAACGGATAGTGTCATACGATACTTGGTCCGTTGGAATAGAAAACAGTGCGTAAGGAAATACTTCAGCCTTTAATTTTATTTGTGTTCTGGCATGGTATAACTCTCAAAATTGTCTTATTTCTTTTTCAGTGTCCAATAGCGTCCAACAAACTAAATCTTCTCTCTATTTTTGTATATTTTTAATGAAAAAAAAAAAAAAAAATGTCATAATTAAGTGGTTTTTCTTACTCCCGAATCCCTAAGAAATGTGTTATAAATATAAAGCAAAATAGAGTTTTTTTCAGCTAAAAACTTTAAACTAATATCAGGAATTGAAATAATACACCTGACGTCTTCTTAGCTGTCTTACAAATTAAATTTTACTTAAACATGTCATAAATAAAAGATTATAAGAGTTTTTGCGTTATGCTAGTACAAAATATAGTATGGTTAGATATAGTTCAAGATAGGTTCAGATGAAGGATAGAAAAATAAAGAAAAACAGTTAAAGGATAGTGAAAATAATGCAAAGTGGCAGCATAATCTAACATATTCTATCAGAAAGAGAATGTTTTCTTTTCTTTTGGCTTATTAATTCCTATGAATTTCTTAACTAATTCCTATTTATTATTATTTTAATTTCTGTATAAATACCGTTAAAGTGCAGTGTGTTGTCTTCAGTCAATATTAAAGACGAAACATTATCAAATATATGCTGAAATTAATTGTTGTTGATTTCAATTACTATTCTAAAGCAAATTACATTGTTAAGATCTTAATTCCTGAATATACAGGATGTTTTGAAATTCATGGGCAAAAATTTAAGGGGTAAAATAAAACATCTAAACAAGCAATTTTCACCTAACAATGAATAGGCAGAGAGCAAGCGGTGAACTGCTAGACTCGTTGTAATGGAAGGCATAAAGCGAGAGTTTTCTCATTCATCGTCATTTCGTGGATTTCAGGAGGCATAGTGACGTACAGTAGTCAGGAAAAAACCATAACCAATAAAAAATTCTTGAAGCCGGCCGGTGGTTTCATTACACGTATGACATACAGGGTGTTTCGAAAATCATGGGAAAAATTTAAGAGGTGAAAGAAATCATAAAAAAAAAAAAAAAAAAAAAAAAAAAATCTCCATAAAATGCATTTCCAGAGAGAAAGCAGTGAATGCTAGACTGCACTGTAATGGAGATCATAAAGCGCGATTTTTCTTACACATTGTCATTTCTACAGTGGATTTCAGAAGGAAAAGGCACGGTCTTTTTCTAATTACTGTACAAGCCATGCCTTATCGAGTTTATGCTTTCCATTACAGCGCAGTCTACTGTTCACTATTTGCTCCCTGTTTATGGAATAGGAAAATTGCTTGCTTAGATGTTTTCTATCACGCCTCAAATTTCAGCCCACGAGTTTCGAAATGCCTTGTATATTTGACAAATACATTTTTTAATTAAGTTTTGACTAAATTTTTTTTTCATTCCATTTAAAAATATTCTTTATCCTATATATAAATTTAATTCAGTTTTCACTTTGATATTAATATGCACTAACAAGATAACCTATTATAATGATGTTCCGCGAATGACATTGTAAAGTGTGTAATGGCAGAAGGCAGAAGAGTATGAAAATTAAAGCAAGCTATAAATAGTCTAGTAAAATTTATAAATAAATTCTGCAGCTTTTTTGTGTATATAACAAATACTATTTTTATGTTTATTTTACACATACCATTATTTTCTAACTTATTTTAAGGTTATTCCTAAAAAGAAAAAAAATATTAAATATTTTTACATACATTTTTCTTTGAAGATTTCGATAACGTTGGCATTTACCACTACACAATTTTACTAGAAAAAGGTTACGTACCTCACCAGCTGGTCCCCATAGTGTGATTTGGTTTCTAGCATTGTATTCATACTGACGTCTTTCCTACAAATTCAAAAATAAAGAAACGTATTTTAGAAAATTCATAGAAATATTCGTTGTTAAAAAAAAAAAAAAATCCTGAAAATTTTCAGCACATTCTAAATACTTTCTCGACTGTAAGAAACATCTGTTTCGACTCCAGGAAAAAATATGAAATTGCATTGCATAAAACACATTGACTTGCTACTAGGATTCTTTATTTATTTTTCATATTTAAGTATAAATATTTCGCTTTAATAAAATTCTAAATAACTCTTTATAATTCTAACTTTTAGATAGCTTGAAATAAATTCATTTATTATATCTTAGTCAAATAAAGGGTTTAGGTTTGCTAAGTGTTGATTAGAATTCTGATTATAACATTGATATTGTTAAAATAAATTAATTTTATGTGGAAATCTCAATTCTAATTTATTATTCAATGGGACATATTATATAACTCACTCATTTTCTGATAATGATATTCACGATCTCTCTCTCTTAGCAATCAACACTAAATACATTTTTCTTTCTTGAAACAAATACAAATAATTATTATGCATAGTACGGCTCTAAAAATTCATCATATAACGACCTTTACTATTTTGAAATATTTAATTAGCAAGATGTATTAATTTACGTTTATAATAATATTCAACAAATTTCTCAGAAAATATACGATATTTCTCTACGAATTTGAAGCATTTTGCTATCTTCAAAAATTTTCTAACATGATTGCATAGTTAAAGTTATTGATTATTATCAAATTTTTTTAGAGTTCACATTCAAAACTTTAACAAAAAATTTGAATTTTTTAAAAAAGAAATTTATTTTAATTTAAACAAAAAGACTCTTTTATATATAATTACATTAACTATAAATTAGTTTAAAAGCGTAAGATTATTTTATGGTTTCATTTTATTAATATAAATTATTTTAATTATTTATTTAGATTTATAAATTACTCCAGTAATAAAATCTACTGCAGTCATAGTCGATTTTTTATTAATACACGAATCATACAATTCACTATCTCCTCATACTCTTCATACTGTTAAAAGCGAACTTTATTTTACATTTATTTATTGTTTCAAGATATTTAAATAATTTAAATTGGGAAATGATTTACATAGAATTTATTATTGAGTATGAACTTAATTTCTAATTTTAATGATTATTTTGCTTTCAAGGTACATATAATTACTTTAACAATAATCATAAATTACTACTTTAAAAAAAATAAAGTTTTCAAGATCATTCAAAAATAAAATTTCTTTAGATGGGTATATTTTTTTTAACAATGCATATAAATTCACTGTATAGAGAAAACAAAGACAAAGACTGAGAGTTTCAAGCTCATTAATTGCGTGCTAAGTTGAAGATTTTTTACCCAAGTACTGGAAGTATGTAATAACTTAGCAAAAAATTAACAATATATTCGTAAAAAAAACCTATGTTTAATGAACTTGAAATGATTTTTCTGATAATGTAAGAAAGTAGATTTTTTAAAGCTTCATAACAATAATTTAGCCGTACTAAATAAAATGAAGTTAAAATTGCATTCTGCAGTTTTCTCTATCATTTGCACTACGCTAATGAGTGTGAAGGGGTAATAAGATGTGGAAATATATACCTCATTTCAAATGACTTAGATAAATAGTTGGGAATGATCCAGCAAAGTTTAATGTTTTAAACACCAACATTTATTCATATTAAATATAGAATTGTGTATGAGGGTATCACTCACCCAAATAGTACAAAAATCAGAAAGGAAGTTAGTTTGAACCAAAATTATAATTAAATATTAACCAAAGTTATAGCTAACGGATAACTGAAGAGATACAGCTCGTATTAGAAAGTTATCCTGCTAGTTTGAAACATGGTGACCAAAAACAAATGTCGAATAATCTTCGAAGTGCAAGCAAGATTCGAGCAATCAGAAAATGGCATCAGAAAACTCTTGCGCTGCGACAACGGTGAATCTATCGATTCTACACTCTATAACAAATAAAAAAAATGATGCAAGAAAAAGGAGTTGCTCGATTGTAATGCAATATCGTATGCAAAGACATTTGGACCGAACGTGCAAATGATTAAAATTTGGTGTCCATTGAATGAATAAAAGGAGCTACAGCGTATCGTAACTGTGCACTCAACAGGTGTGTATAAGAAGCGATTCTCAATCGGATGGACAAATTTACTGTTGCAATGCGATTTAGAAACCCTTTTCAAAGACTGAAAAAATGTCTCGTCGCAGGATTCGAGCTCATTACGAGCAACTGTCAGAGTTTGAAAAAGGTCATATCAGTGGATTGAAGGAGGTAGGTGAAGCAAATTGGAGAATAACTCGTCATATGGGTCAATGCGATGCGACAATTAAAAGATGCTAGCAAGAATGGGTGGGCAATGGCAGATTTCAGCGTGGTCATGGTAGCTGTCGACTTAGGGCCACGACTTAGGGCCCGATTTGGAGGACAGAGTGATTGTCAGATCAGCTGTCACAGCTCCTGATTCATCATTATCAACCATCAGACGTGAGAACCGCAAACGAGTGTCCACCATGATCATTCACAGATGTCTGATAGAGCAAAACCTATGCTCGTACCGACCGCTTCGCCCTCTGCAACTCACGCCTGCTCACTGTCGAGCCGGATTACAGTGGTGCTTTGGTCGATCAGGTTGGAATGATTCTGACTGGGGACCTACAGTGTTTAGTGACAAATACCGCTTCCAACTGTGTCCTGACGATAATCGAAGACGTGTCTGGAGACGCTCAGGGCTGCGTGCCGATCCTGCTTTTACTATTACACGCCACACTGGCCCTCAACCACTAGTAATGGTCTGGGTTACCATTTCCCTTGATAGCCTGACCCCTTTGGTCGTCCACACTTACAGCACAGTGATACGTCGACGACATTTTGAGACCTTTTTCTGCAACCGTTCCTTTTGCAGAACCCAGGCCTTATTTTTAAACAAGATAATGCCAGACCACTACGGCATGTTTTGCTATGATCTTTCTTACAGCTTGTCAAACACTTCCTTGGCCAGGCACATCTCTCTCCAATCAAGCATGTCTAGGATATGATGGGAACGCGACTACATCTACCAGGGATGTTGATGACCTAGCCCGATAATTGGAGCCAATTTGGCAAGAAATACCACAGGAGACCATCAGGTAGCATTATCACTCTATGCCACGTCGTGTGGCAGCTTGCATGCAGGCTAGAGGTGGGTCAACACCTTATTGAGATTGTTACTATGTAACTCTGAAATAAATCATTCAATTTTTCTGAAATGTGAATCATTTTGTATTCTGTACATAATTTTTCTATCAGCCAATTTTTTATCTCTATCGGACAACTCCTTCTTGGGGAGTCGTTTTTTTGTTATAACAGATGGATCAATAAGTTCCAAGACTAACCCAGAGATGGCGCTCGTAGTAAACCAGTAACCAGGTCTTTCTAGAGTACTAACCTTAGCTTGAAACGTGTCAAAATTTTAAGTCGATCGGACCAGAAACAGCTGAGTTATCGAGGTTGGAGTAAAGTCGTTTTGTAGTTTGTTTAAAAAATGGAAAAAACCGAGTTTCGTGTTCTGATAAAACATTGTTTTTTAATGGGTAAAAACACCGTGCAAGCAAAACAATGGATTGAAAAATGTTACCCGGACTCTTGTCCATCAAAAGCAACGATTTGTCGGTGGTTTGCCGAGTTTAAACGTGGTCGTACCGACACAAACCGTGGTCGTACCGACACCGGAACGCTCGCGAAGACCTGTGGAAGCCGTTACACCGGAAAATGTGAGTGAAGTGACAAAAATTATAATGAAAGATCGTAAAGTGAAGCTCTGTGAGATTGCTGAGATGACACAGATATCATATGGAAGTGTATTTACTATCCTTCATGAAAAATTGAGCATGAAAAAGATTTTTTCCAAGTGGGTGCCGCGATTGCTTTCGATGGAGCAACGAGTCGATGATTCAGAAAGCTGTTTATCGCTATTTACTCGCAACAAAAAAGATTTCTTGCGTCGTTACGTGACCATGGACGATACATGGATACATCACTACACTCCAGAGTCGAAGCGGCAGTCATCTGAGTGGCGCACAGCTGGCGAAAGCCGTCCGAAGCGTCCGAAAACGCAGCAGTCAGCTGGCAAATTCATGGCGTCAGTTTTTTGGGATACGCATAGTGTGATTTTCATTGATTACCTCGAAAAAGGTAAATCGATCAACAGTGATTATTATATTGACTTGCTGGTGCGTTTGAAGGAGGAAATCGCAAAAAAAACGACCGCACATGCAGAGAAAAAAAATCCTTTTTCACCAAGACAATGCACCCTGCCACAAGTCGATGAAAACAATGGCAAAATTGAACGAATTGGGCTTTGATCTGCTTCCCCACCCCCCATACTCGCCAGATTTAGCCCCCAGTGACTACTGGCTCTTTGCTGATCTTAAAAAAATGCTCCAGGGAAAAAGATTTGGCTCAAATGAGGAGGTCATCGCTGAAACTGAAGCTTATTTTGAAGTGAAAGATAATTTTTTTTATAAACATGGTATTGAAAAATTGGAAAAGCGTTGGAACGATTGTATCACCCTAAAAGGTGATTATGTTGATGAATAAAAAAAATTTTTGCAAAAAAAATGTTGTTTTCAATGTTAGTCTTATTGATCCATGTGTTAGAGTGTATTTTGAAAGTGCATTTGGAGCGTTTAACCGTTCTGGACCTTTTTCTCCGGTCAGCATGGAAACTATGGAGTTCCCTGAGCTCCGGGAGAATAAGATATTTTCAGTGCTTGAATAAAAATTAGAATGAAATAAGTCTTAAAAATTAATATGAAATTAATTTTAAAAGTTCCAAAAATTTAAGTTTAGGAATGTTCGAGTTTATAAGTTTAAGTGCTATTCTGTGTGTGGAGGAGATCGGATTAAACTTCGGTCCACACAGTCAAGAGGCAGCAGTTTATCTCAGAGTAGGTAGGTAAATCAGGAGGGACGATCCACTCTCCGATTTCAACTAAGAAATACAGATCGAATTCTCATTGTTTGAGAGAATGAAATTGGGACTTGGAATTTCGTTTGATATTCCACGTCAGAAGTATAGACGGAAAAGCTATCCAGGTAGACAATCAGAATTTGAGCTCTAGTTCGAGGTGCCTTCTTTTAATCAAGGATGAGCTCAGCAGGTTCGGGCAATCGACGAAGACGGTGGAGTTTTAGTGGCGCAAGAGCCATTTATGGCTATACTGAGCCAAATATGATGTAAGTATTCTAGACGTTTTAGAAAAATGTTAAAAAAAAGTGACGAAAAGGAGGATCGAAAACAGACAAGGATCGCTAGGGTATCCCGAGTTGGGGTCATAAGTATTTACTAATGGCAGTAAACACCACATGAAAAAATATCATTAAGATCAATACGGGAGCCTCAGGGTGATAATTTCCATATCTACCTAAAGAAGATAAGCCTCTGAGGGGTGGCAGAGGTCAGTCAGATCACAAAAGCAAACTAATTATTTTCCATTTCTGCTGTGTTATTCTGATGATTATACGGGTATAAAAAGATATCATAGGTGCTCATGCACTCGCAATTTGCATAGCTCATTGTTTTGATTGTTTCTTGGTTTCAGATGCATAATGTTAAAAATGAAGGTGAAATTTTTTTTTTAAATTCAAAGCCAATTACTGTCAAATCAAAACTAACCTATGAATCAATATCAGATTTGCTTTGCACTGTTTAACAATCACACAGCCCATAATGTTAACACCAACCTGCCTTAAAAAGCCAGCTGTCTTCAAACACAGGCACAAACACAGCACAGGCCTATAATTTTAGATTTACTCAGATCAACAGTCTAAGGTCTGTTATGACATTAAATATATTGTTTTTAATTTTTATATCTCTTCTAAAGCTTTCGATTTATTAAATTTTTAAACATGTATGAGGAATTGAAATTAAAATTTTTGGTAGCTTTATTTCAAAGTTGTCTTAATTGTTTTTTGAATTTTCTTAGAATCTAAAATATATTAAGACTTTCGCGTCTTTTTTAATATATGTATTTACCTTTTTTAAATGAAATATAATGAATCGTAATTTCACTAAACGAAACTTATCAGTAATATATATTAACAGTAAAAATCCATATGAACTAGTCTTCTCTTTCATTTTTTTGGTATTTTTGTAGAAAAAATAATATTTATTTGCTGAAACGTTAACTATGATGCATATTTCATACCAAGAATTTGACTACATGTTGCTAAATGCAACATTTAATTTGAAATTTATAATCTAAAAATGAAGCAAAAGTTTAAGAAAATACTCCAAACTATGTCTATTATTACAGCGAAGTCTATGTCTGATTCAAAAACTTACGGTAAACATTTTTAGATATTACTATAGTAAATATTTTCATCCCTTAAGGTATCTGAACACGTCGAAATGGTTAATTTCGGTCAAAATACATATTTTTTGTTTTGTATTATTTTGAGCAAAGCAATCATTTGGATTTACAAAACAGGCTTTCTTTCGTTTCTACGTTACCTAGAGGCCAAGTTATGTTAGATTTAATAAAAATAGCAATACGGAAGTAAGTATTTAAATGGCCGGAAGTGGGTATTTAAATGATCTGAAACCTGTCAAAAATGCGTTAAAATATTGTTTAAGCAGCTATACGAACAAAAATTGCTTAGCAATTCGACACCTAGGTTTATTGATAAATAAATTTCCCGTCAAAAATTAGAAATTTTCTTACATAGTTTTATGATAATTAGATGTTAATTGGAAGAAATAAGGGTGTCTTTAACAGTTATCTTTGTTTTATCTTTTTTTTAATGACATATGTTTTAGTATATAACTAATATTGAGTAAGAAAAATAAAATCAAATCTGGAGTTCCGATGGTCTATTATTTATGAAATCTTTTATCAAATACTGAATACAAACCAACCTATGAAAAGGGAATAATTTAACTTAAGTATATAATTTATTGCTGTTAAAAACATTAAATATACTGAAATAGTGAATGATTTCTAAATGATCCTTTTTCATGTATGTGATTGCGTTAGCCTAGTACTCATTCGCGGCTAACGAGGCCTGCTGCAATTGGTCTATTTGTAGTAAGCTACGAGATCAGGTGTTGTCCTCATTACTAGACCGAAGTTTAAAATTACGAGATCCGACGGCAATAGCCTTCGTGTGGTTTCTAAATGTGACATTAATAAACAATTAATCTAAAACCCGCGAGTATTAAAAAAAAATTAGACAACCATTTTAACATCAAACTGCTATTTTTAAGATTAGTTTTGTTGCATATTTTTTGAAATATTATCAATAGAAAATAATTATTCTTTTTTTAATAAAATATCAATAATGAAGGTTCTCTATAACAAAGAGGACTGAAAAGGTTTTGAGAAACATATTTTTTGGGATTGAATTTCTCCCTCAACTTCTTCATTTTCAAAAAGAAACCAGATAAATGATTTTTTAAGAAAAGTCTTAAGAGGAGTTTTACCTTATTCAATTTACGAAAAAAAATCATTAGTTTTAAAATAAAAATGATCTCATAAATTTGAAGAAATAAGACACCAAATCTTTCCTTCTGACAAAGTTTTCAATAAAATGTAAACCAAAAAGGAAAATAGCCAGCTTTTGAAATTGGAAAATTTTCTCAACCTTCTTATCTGATAAAAGGTTAACAAATAATTTTATGGTGAAATTCTCAATCAGTTTCGAAATGTTATAAGAAAAGAAGAAAGATAACTGAAATGGGCAAATCAATCTCGTTTTTTTATATTATTCAGAACCTAGAATTCAATAACTATGCAAACATTTCAGAGTAGTCTCCGACGTTGGATAATATGGACAGATTGACAGGTTGTTTTCAGGATTTATAAGAATTTATTCTGAAAATAAATTCACTGTGTGGAATGTGTCACCCACAGCCACTATCACGATACAAATATTGACGTTAGATTCTTTTTTTCTTAGCAGAAATCCTAAGAAATGGTTCTGAAAACATTATCAAAAAGGAGTGAAGAATTGATTAAAAATATCATTGATTACTTTTATAAAACAAATTAATATTTATACTAAAATTCAAATACTTGTAGTTTTTAATTGAAAAACTTTAAAAAATCTAGTTAGTTTGTGAAGTTAGTATGAATAATCTGTGGAATTAAGGATATATATCCTTCAAATATAAACATCTCATTATTAATTTTAGGAATAACGGTTTGGATTGTTAAATACTTCAGAAGATAAAAGTTGAGGAGGTTTGATATCTAAAAATAAAACTTACTTTAGTTTTTTCAGGTGTAAACTAGGGCTAATGATTAATTTTATGTTCCAGCTGTTGCATTGTGTAAAAAGAAACTTGTATTTCTTTAAAGTAAATAAATTTCTTTACAATAAAATTGTATTCCTTTACAGAAAATGATTAAAATAAAGAACAAATACCTATATAGTTCTCGAAGTTCTGGAAGCTGGTATAGTGTTTAAGATTCTACTTTATTTTTCATATAAATGGCATTTCTATTAATACGAGTAAGATAATTATCTCGTTCTTTTAATTTAAAGTATACATTGAATATGGTGTTTTCTTTCCATTTGTGTCATTTTCAATGAAAAATAAAAAGATCTGGAACATTAGGTGATTTTTTTTTTTGTAAAAGACCTTCATAATAGGTCTTTTACAAAAAAAAAAAAAAAAAAAAAAAAAAAAAAAAACGTCGAATTTGCACAAAGAAAACGGATTAAAATTAATCTTTTAAAATTAGTTTAATAGAAATTCATTTATCAGTTAATGCATTGAATCTGTAGAAATTTAAATTAAATTGACAGTAGAAGAATTCCCTTTTCCCCCCTCAGAGTACAACTAAAAGCAATTCTTTGACGCAATTATATAAAAAAATCATAAATTTTTTACATACTCTGGTGATTTTAAGGAACTTTATTTCGCAAGAACGTGTTAATTAAATAACAATCCTTATAGAATATAATAATATAATTTCAATTTTAACTCAGCTCGAGAAAATATCTGAAATAGATTAATTCTTCACTCAAGAAATATTGCACATTGACCAAACTCAAATTTCAAATTTACTCGTTATTCAAAAAATCTGTATTCTCTTTCCCAAATAGGATGGATGATTTAATGAACCACTAAAGCCCTTTAGCTTTTACTCTCCAGTCGACGAGAGTCTTTTTTTGAAAATTATTTCGGCCTGTTACTAGCTCAGAAAATTTTGTTAAATAATAAAAAAATAAAATAATAATAATAATAAAAAAAAAAAAAAACAAGTGTTAGCATTACCTCTTAAAATTAAGAATTTAAAGTAAAAACTAAAAGTTTATACATGTGATTTAGAAAATATTAATTGCAGAAAGCTATTGAAATGGAATTTAATTTTGTGCCTGGAAAACTTTACGTGACCATCCAATCAGGGAGCCTTTTCTCATACTGGTGAAAAACCAGACGGGGAAAAATTATCTGCGGGTAGAGAGAAGTACTAACTCGAGAGCTAGCGTTCCTATTGGTTCATGCCATTTCTTGGAAATGGAGGAGTATTTAATGTGGAAATTTAAAAGTTTTTATGGAATGTTGGGAATTTAGATTAAGTCTTAAAGGGAAAGATAAAAATATTATCTTTCCCTTTTTGATTATTAGTATTTAATATTAAAAATTAAAATTAATTAAAGTTAAAGCATGGTATTTTTAGGTCTATTTATACAGTTGTCCTTGGTGTATTCTACAATTCTTTGAAGTGATAGTTTTAGATGGATTCAAAATTGGAGTATAATTTTCTTGCAAATTTTTTGATAAAATTTTTTAAGGTAGGGGGAAAACTAATGGAGTTCCGAAGTCTTCATTTCTCATGAACCATAAAGCTTTGAGAATTTGTAGAATTTTTTGATTTTTTTTGTGAATTTTAAGTTGGGCTTATCAATATATTCCCAGATTGGACTGGCATAAATTAGGACTAGTTTGAGAATGCAGATAAGCGTCTTATTTTTAGAACTCATTTTTGAGTTCCGAGAGATTGGGGGGAAAACTTTTTGCGCGTTATCTCGGAATTTTTGTTTAGTAAGCGCAATATGCTGTACAATAGTGAGAGATTTATCCAATGTTACTCCTAAATATTTATTATGCTGAGACTAGGGGATTTTTTTTTATCGTTGAGGAAAATATCAGGATTGATTTTTTGTGTGTATGTTTATGGAAAAAAAAAAAAAAAAAAAAAAGATGGCTTCTACTTTATTTACGGTACGAGCTTTTTTCCATTGTGAGAGCTATACTTCAAGACTCGTAATGTGGCGGTTGATATGTTATACCTGGCTAAGCCCAAAGTCCTCCCGTTAGCATTGGCATTGTGTGAAATTAGGAGAGGGGGGGTGCCATCTTGGTGTCGTCCTCGTCACTTCTCCCAGGTTCATAATTGCAATGTCTGTCGTCTATAGCCCTAGTATTGCTTTTAGTGCGGCGTTAAGAATCACTAAAACTAAACAAACTAAGTGGCCATTGATAGCATGAGCTATAAGAATAGAATTATCATTTTGAGCCAGTATCGTAGTGTCATCAGTGTACTTGCAAGTAGTTTTGAACCTTTTATCTAGGGATGTTACTTGATATTAATATGTCGGACCAAAAAGGGATACTATCCTTGATAGGTTTGTGTTTTGGGAGTACGTGTTTTAACAAGTACTGAAAAAAAGATCTATTTTGAAGGTAAGGGTCTAAAATTTTGATAAGGTGAGGAGGTAGGGTGAATTTTTATTAGTTTAAAAATTAATCCTACTCATGCCACATTAATCCTACTCTTTCGGAAATTTTTTGGATGTATAGAAACCCGTTTCAATCGATTTCTTCATATTGCAGGTAAATCTGGACTTTAAGTGTTCGACGCCACGTTGAAGCTGGTGTGAAACAGAATTTTTTTTTCATTCTCTCTAATTAAACCTAGGTTGTTGGGGCATGAGAATATCGTAGGAAATAAAGTGGTCATTAAGTTTATTTGAAATTCTCTTTTCAGCCTATTTTATAATAGAGAGATGAGACAGTAGCTCTCTCAGGGAGGATAGATAAATGTCCCATCGGTTCAGAAGCCGTTCAGTGCTTCCTAAGGTCAACGCTAACCTTTGCTCCTTTCACTGAAATCTCTTTCCCAAATCGCAGTCGGAAACATATATTCAGAAATATTTTTACTTAATCCGGACAATTAACGTCGCCTTGTATTCTTAATATATATCAACAAAAAAATGAATGAAGAAAAAATACGTAATATTTTAAAATTTTTTACAGCTCTCGTGTAATTCTTAAGTAAGATATTAATAAGCAATCAATCAATCAAAACAAATTTAATTTTTTCAGAAGCATTCACGTCTAGGAATTAATTCTTATGAATAAAAAAAAAATCAAGAAATAAATCTAATTTAAACAAACTCTTAAAACTGTAAATTAATTTATGATTTTTTTTGTTCAGTGTTCTTGGGATCTTTTAAACTATGTCCTGTTCTAAATTTTCTTAGGAGAAAAAAAATTTGGTCAGTAGGTTTTTGTAAAAATTAGGCTAAATTTGGCTAGTGTATCAAAATTGCTAAAAACCAGGTTTTAAATATTTTTCGAATAATATTCATAATTAAACTGAATACTTAAAATTAATTCACTATTGATCATTTTTTCATAGACAATTACTCGGAAAGATACTTGCTACTCAATGGAAAATGTAGTATTCAGGTAAATTTTCTTTAACTAAATTTTAAGTCATTTCATTTTCAGGATGAAGTATTACTTAGAAAATATAGATTCATTGGCATGATTTCATGAGAATCAAATCTAAGAATGCGAGTTTACGTTTCATTTTTCATTAAACCTCGTAAATTAAGTATCATGTTGAAGTAACAGATATTTGAAGATTGAATATAAACTTTATTTTAGAAAGAAAATATTTTTAAAGGAATTTGAAATGCTTATATGCATGTAAATAGTTGCCTTTAATTGTATAATAATTTTTATTTTTATATGTATTATTTTATAGATGATGTTTTCAGCTTGTGAAATTTGTCAACAACTTTATATTTACATATATATTGCATTTATAAATAAGTTAAAATTTTGCTTTCTCATAATTTAATTCAATGTACAGGGTCATCGAAAAAGAACTTCCGAATCATGAAATTGTATTTTGCTCAAAATAAAGACATACCCATATTTGTTCAAGCAACGCCATCTAGTGAGCGGTGGGAAAACTCTCTTTATTTCAATTTCAATACTTTGAGTAGAATTATTTGAGTAAATTAAAAAAAAATTGGTTATGTTATAAAATAGCAATATGCACGAAATCTTTGTCGATGAATCTGTAGGTAACTAGTAACTAATTTAATTACCTATTGTTATATTACTTGGCAAATAAATAGTTTCAACTACTAAAATACGAAGTTTTGAATAAGTTTATTATTTGAAACAATACTTAAATAATAAATCATTTTGATATAATGCATGTTAAAAACACTTAGGTAAATAATAATCCATTGTATTCATTGAGTAATTATTCTGCTTTGTAATATGAATATCTAAGTAATTTGAAAATATTTCAATTACTTTCAACTTTACTTTTGTTTCAACTGCATGAAATGAAATGCAATCAAAATTTTGAAGATTTCTTGGAAACATATAAATTAATTCTTCCAATGGAGTAAAATGAAATAGCGTTACTTACTAATGGAGTTCGGGCTAACCGAACTGCATCTCTTATCCAACGGCCGAGAAGAAAATGTTCATCAGAAGCCAATAACTCATCCATATCATCGTATAATTCTAATATAGATTTAGAAATTTCTCTAAAGGGAAAAAAGAACAAATATGGGGAATCTTTTAATAATGTAGATATAAAAATGTTATGAAATCATTATAAAAGTGGTTTTGTATGTTTAGTAAAATTATTCTGAACTGATCGCAGATGAATGCTTTTTTAGTTCTTCAACTTTCAAGAATCAAACTAATATTCTTTTGGATTAGTATTTCTTTTGACTCAGTTTCATCGAACTCACAATCAGATTATTTAATTAATTGGAATCGAAGAAAGTATGTTAAAAATACTCGTTCTTTGATTTTAATAATCTGTAAATTTTATGGAAAAATAAAGCAATAAGTAATCGATTATTGAAAACAGCGTTTCGTGAACTATTGTTCAATGGGGAGATAGGCGAGCCTTCAGTGTAGTTGTCACTGTTGCTGCAGAATTAAATTACTTCGTCGAATGACAATGCAAAGTTAAAATATTATTGTTTTTCAAAAATATTTCAGTTAAAATTTTTGTAAGATTTACTTTGCCATTTCGAATCTGAAATAAAATCCATGCAAGTGCATACTTCCCATAGATACTCATTGCATCTATTAAATGTGGATCTGATTTCTAATCGATCTTCCAAAGAATATTAGAGATCTTTTGTATGTTTAGTAAAGAGGAAATAAATAGGAAGCATATATTGTATCATTTTATGTAGAATTTAAGTTAAACATCAAAAAAGTTCATGGAACACTGTAGTTATAATTATCACATATTAATTAAATACTTAAAAGACAACGCGTAACAACACATTCAACTGGATCCATAAACAGTCGTCAAGTAGTTGCCTTATTCCTTACACTTTCGATGGATGCAATTAAGATTAATAGATATGATTACAATTAATAATAAACTGCTATTCCACACATATTGTATGGGATAAAGAATAGACAATAAGTTAATTATTGGGAATAATAATTTGATTTGTCTATTAAAAATATGGTAAAATTTTTTTTTGATTAGCTCCTCTTTAAATTTAAATTATTTATAATTCCTTTTTGAACAATGTTACAAAAAAAGTATGCAAATAATAAATCGAAATAAATGCAAAATTTCGGGATACAGAATTCTTTCATATGAGAGAATAAATCTATTAATTTGTATTGCAATTAACAAGAAGCGCCCTATGCTGATTGAATTTCTGATTGATCTTACTGATTGAATTTCTGAAGTAAAAGATAAATTTGGTCATTTTAAATAGTAAATATATATACCAGCCTCCCAAATTTTTGCATCATACTTAGAAATTCTTCCGCGTACACTCATGCACGAAGAATCTAAGTATTATTGATATCAATGGTTTTCAAATTTTCTCTTCCATATATCTTTTGGTTATAATTTTTTACCTAACGTATTTTCTTGTCAAGGCTATGAATGCTAATATATTTTTAAAATACGGTTCTTATAAAAGGTGACTTTCGAATTTTTTTTCTGTTGTTTTAGACTGAAAACTTACACCCGTGAATAAAATCTTTCATAAATAAAACTGTTAAATGATGTAGAATGGTGATTGTTTGGATAATATCTTATAATTAGTAAATTCTTACATATTTAGTTTCAGAATAAACCATCTTACTTAAGAATACTAATTTTTTTTTAGGTTTTTAATTTTAGCATCAGGTAAGTGAAACTGTTTCCCCTCTTTTGTCTCAAAAGAAAATACGTTTTAACACCCTTAAAAATGATCAATTCTAGTCGATTTTCTGGGGTATTTTGAAAATAATTTATATAAGAAAAGGAAAATCCAATGCAGTAGTACTGTAACCTGAGCTATTCATGTATCTTCTCTTAACTAACATCAGAGTAAATTTCTAACTTTATATTTAAGTTTTCAGCTCCTTTTCATCCAAATGAAATGTGATTACGCAAATTAGGTAAATATTAAGAAAATAGAGAATAGATGGAAAGAAGTTCATATAAAAGCGATGGAGAAGTGAAATAGAAGGAATAGAAAGGTGGCAAGAGTGTGAAGGAATTGAATAGTACGTCGGAGTTACTTGCTTGTTCTATGTGATCTAGAAGATCCTAGGACTCGGCGCAGATTGGTCGGAGTTACTGCTACAAGTTAAACTTATCGGACCCGAGTATTTGGCAAGGGTAAGCTTTGATACTCTAATCTTAACCGTATTCAGGGACAGTGAATTGACAGAGAACATTCCCATTTTTACATCAAATAATAAATAATGCTGTGAAGATTACTTGGTCTAAGTTTTTGAAATATTATTGTGTGACTATTTTAATTAATATTTCATTGCTTAGAACTAAGTTAGAGACATTTGATTTGTTATTAGATTAGTATTTAAAATGATAAACGGGTTGGATAATAAACATACGTCACAGTACATATCTTAATTAAAAATACAGCCCCTGTTCTAAACATATTATTTCCGAATAGAATGTCATCATTACTTGTGATCAGGAAGTTTACAGTTTCATTACTGTATAAAAATATTGCTGAATCTGCCTTAATAGTCTGTAAACTTTTCATACAAATATTTCGCACATCGTTTTCTAGGTGATATTTTGCAATGAAAGTTACTCTTTCGAATCTGTTGATCAAAAATAATTTTTTTCAGATATGTTTGAGCCTTTTCTAATAATTCTTCGCGTATCCCATTGGTACTAGGGCCCAGTTTGAGATTTACTGGCTTATATTACGATATTGGTGTTAAGTGCCTATATAATATGTAGTTCATAACATAGAAATAAGTTATGCCGAAGTACGAACGATGTTTGATAATTTTTTAGATATTGAGTCAACTATGAGACTTAAGATTTGTGATAAAATAGATTAATTAGCAATTTTTAAATGACTTAGAGAAAATTGGAATGGTAAAGTATTTTTGAATAATTATAAAGCTATTTTTCCTGCAGTTTTGTATTTACTTTTTCAAAAGTAAAATATTCTTGAGTATCCCTACAATATCTCTCTCTCTTCAAATAAATTATTAACACGAAGATTAACATTTTACGGTCATTTGTAATGCTTCATGTTTCAAAATTTAATTTGTTTTTCTTATAACAGATTTTTAAGAAATTAGTTTGATAAAAATATGCGTGAGGAAAGAAAAATAAAGCGAAGAATAACAGTTAGTAAATGAATAGGCCTTTCTCTTGTTAGTTACTAATAAGAAGTAAGAAGTTAGTCACTAATAAGTTGTAGTTTCACTAACAAGAATTGTTTGTTAAGCAAACGATGTTCGGAAAGAGTTTTATCGCTGTTAAAATAATTAGAAAGGAAGTTATTCAGAAATACAGTTATGATTTACAAAATTACTCACTACTTTCAAAATATTTGTTTCAGCATTTGGAAAAATACAAAATTTAAATTCTTGGAAAAGTTAAATTATCCTATTTAATATTTTTGTAGATACTTTATATTACTTTAAAACAAACAAAAATATTTCACAATAAAATATATCTGCATTATTCAGAGAGGAAACATTTATTGAAATTGAATTGTATATTTTTTTTATCTGTTCCCTTTTCAATTACCTTATTTAACCGGATATGCTTAACGTAGATTTAAATAGCAAACTTCTCAAAAATAATCACTTTAACATAATATAACATAACGTAGCGTAACATAATATAACATAATGTTCCATAACATAATGTAACGTAACATAATGTAACGTAACATAACATAACATAATACAATTCTTTTGAGTAATTAATTTTCTTCATTTTATCAATACAAAGTCAGAAAATAATTCACCTAAATGCGCGTAATTTTTCTTTCTATTTTGGAATGAAGAAAAAAATGATTTAAATAAATAGTACAACATTGCAGCAAATTGGTTTTAAAAATAATAATTTTTTAATTATCAGTAATAAAGATTTTATTACGTAACATTATTTTAATGATAATCCCTGAAATATAAATATAAACAGCACTGAACAATGAGAGATTATGGGTCTAAGAATTGAGATCACATTACTGGATGATCGTTAAAGCAAATTGAAATTTCAGAACATCGTTATTATTAAGAGATAAGCCGAATTTAAATAATAGAACTAAGATGTTTTTCGGAACAATTATAATACTAATGGATTCCTTATTTAGCGAATTGGCTTATGGAAAGTTTTAATGTATCTTTTCAATCTTATTTGTCCTGTGTTGTGTTGCATTTCCCTTGATGCACTTTTATAATTGTTAGCATACGTAATTAAACAATAATTTTCCTTAATGACACGCTAAACACACTTATATTAAAAACAAATAATCGTAAAAATACTAAATTTATGTTAAACTTGTTTTGTGACTCGCTTTTGTAGATGTATGTTATAAAAAGACACCTCTCCGTTTTTCAATTTAAGGTAATTTTCCGATATTGTCTTACTCAACATTAAGTAATATTTTGTAAAATCTCATTTCAGAAATAAACATTTTACCAAAGTAGATTAGTTTTAAATAATGGGAAAATGTTCGTTAAATTATAAGAATGTTTGAACTGAGTAATTAAAAAAAGCTTATAAAGTTATAAAGTTTGATAATGCAAATTAGTTTGCATTACAACTGAAACTAATGCCAATTAACTTAATTTCTTTTCAAACAAAAGAAGGATTAAAATACTTTTTTACAAAATTATCGCAAATTTTTTTTCTTTTACACTTAATTCTATTAACTGTGTCTTAAAACTTTCCAAAACTAAAGTATACACATATGCTAATTAATTTACTTAAAAAAAACCAAATACATTTTGTGCTTTAAAAAAAACTAATGTTATTATTGTCTTATCAATATTTCTTTTTCTTTCCTTCCTTAGTCAAAACCCAGTTATTTCAATACTTTCTAAGTTATTAAATGGATGGAGAAACATTAGTTTGTCTGAAAATATTAAGTAAATGAAAACCAGGGTAAAATATTTCTGGAATCTCTTATGATTTTGCTTTTTGCAAATAAATATTAATATTACTTTTTACGAGGATAAATTTTTCAACGATTGTTGCAGATGTTCACTTCATTTTAAATGTTCTATTTTAAAAATCAGAAATGAAATATTTTCAAATTAATTGTTGAAGTTTTAGTAATATTCTTAAGTCAAACCTACAGACTTACCTTAAAGCTGTCAAATTGCGTTTTTTGAAAGCATCAACTACCGTAGGATACATAACATCCATAACGAGTTGCAAACTTTGACGTGTTAAGTCAACAAGATCATGCCTGCAAAATTAATCCAATAGCAAAATAAAATTAAGTAGATGAAATATTTCATATTCGATATCTAATATTAATAATATTAATAATTAAAGTAGCATTATTTCAAATTGAGTATAAATTGCTTAAAAGTGTGAGTGCACATCTATTTTTATATATTTTTAGTTAAATTTAAGGTTTGCTAACCTGAAAAGGGGCGATTGTGATAATGATGGATCATAGGAAGCATTCATATACAAATCCCATGCTGTGAACACATTTTCTGGATCATACCAAATCTGAAAGATAAATAAATGTGTCTTATACAACTTCTCTTCAGTAATTGATTTATTGTTGAAAACAAATAAATAATGCATTTCAGTTTTCTTTTTTAGTAAAATATAAGATATTATGCACACTTATCTATTTGATAGCTTACACTGCAAAAAACGGATATTCAAAATCGAGTACTACGTACTCACTTTTGAATACTTCCCATACTCAAAATGGCTCCGATGCCAAAGTATTCAAATTTAAGACTCGCACGTACTCAAAATGGAAATTTCACATACTCATTTTTGAAGATACTTCTATATCAATTATGAGTGTGGAATAAAAAAAATGAGTGTCATGTATTTATTTGTGAATCTATTTATGCAATAAATATGAGAATCAAACAATCAAGTGAGTATGTTTTGAATTTATCTTCGATATTGTTGTTGTATAGAATACGAATTTTCAACAGAAAAATATAAATCAACTTAAATTTTAAGGGAATTATATAATCGCTCCTTTATTTGCAAGTATCATTTTCTTCATCTTATATATTATTGAACATACACTTTATGAAGTTTTTGTTACAAAACTCTCAACTCAAAATAATTCATTTACTGTGTTACAAACTGTTACTTTTAGAACTGTAATTTGAACTTATACCTCAAATTTAAATTAATTCGAGTGGTTTAATAAATATTTAATTAACGAAAATAGATCCGATTAAAGATTTTAATTCTTTTCAAAACAAATGTATAAGGAATCTGAGCTATTAGTTTCAGAAGCAATTCAGTTCAGAATTATATTTATGTTTTTAGAAGCAATATATATATATATATAATTTTGTTTAAATATATAGTTTGTTTTCTGCAGAAAATTGAGTTTTATTTAAAGTTCAGTCATTTAATAATAAGTTATTGGAAATATCTTGGAAACATTATGATGAATTTTAGATTTTCCATTATAAAAAACTTAGTGTGCAGCATTTTTTTTTATCTAATATATATTTACTTTTGAAATATCATCATAACTAAGCTAATACCTAAAATTAATCATTCTCTGTACACAGAAAAAATAAAACCAAATCATATTTTTGAAACATTTATTCCGAATATCATACACATACATATCAGGCATTTAAAAATAAAACATTCACAATTTTGAAACAAGAATATTAAAAATAAATTAAATTTTTTAACTCCTGCGGATGAAGGCATGCCGTTTCAAAAACCACTTATAAACACTGCTATCTAATCCATACTTATAGTCCTACTTCATCCCCATTCATAAAACATAGTACGGATGTTATGTTTTAATGTAGTGTACAATGAGGTATCATTTAAATTTATTAGGAAGTTCTAATACGTAAAGGTAAACGGATTTTTTTATTTCTTTCAAATTAACAATATTTTGTCAGGTTACTAACTACGAGTGAAAATGCTTTTCAAACAATGTTGTTTCAAATAAATATGTTATTTCTGCATCGTTATTATGTAGACAGTTCCTTAATTTTTCGAAAGAGAGCAAGTCATCTACACAACCAATTAATACAGCTATATTTTTGGAATATACTTAATAATTATAATGTAAACTATTATATGTAAGAATTTCTGCTTGGTCTGTGAAACCATCCATTCTACATAGCAGTTCTTGCTGCTTTGAATTATGAACTTTGACACACTTAGATCCCAAAACATTTGTTATACAAGGAATGTTAAAGTTTTTTTTTACTAAATACATGTGTCATTTTTAATTGGTGTTAGTAGATTAAAATTTACTTGAACAGAGCTTGTCTCCTTATGATTATAAGAAAATATCAATTTAACAAGATTTTTTTATAGAAATATCACAAGTGTTTTCAATTAAAGCAAAGCAGTATGGTCATATGACAGCATAGCTTTTTTGCATACAATAACATAAATCTAATTTAAAGAATATGGACCAGTTCATGATTAAGACAAAATATCCATTATGCATTAGTTCTTAAGCACATTTAATTTTTATACATAATGTTTTTATACATAATAATATTGTAAAGAAATTTTGGAATATAGAATAATAAAAAGTATTGAAACTGATTAATGTGTTTCATTTTGCCAATTGATTTTGTTCATTTTGTAATTTCTGATCTAAAAAAAGTATTATAAAATTTACATGAAATTACTCTCTTAAAAAGGTTAATTGCGTACAAAAATATTTTGTAAACTTGCCTATTTCAAGACATGCAAGCCATTTTATTGGTTAGCCACCTTTAAAAGAAGGATTTTAAATTATGTGAGTTTAGCACTTAGATTTCGGTCATGATATACATAAACTTTTTCAATTTTGTCTTGACCTATATTATGTTCTACTGCAACAGCCACTGCCATAATGTTTGGTGTTTGCACATGTTGCTTAAAGTTGAGTTCATTTTTGACCTGAATGAATCAAATAGTATGACTTATTAGGTATCTAAGTAAATACTCAAAACTTGCAACACTAAATTTTTTAAATGATGTGCCAAAATAAGGTAAACATTTATTATATTCACCATATAATTAAATTTGTCATAAATCATACATAGCGAAACATTAATTATTTTACCAACATATATGTCTACCAAAACAAACCTTTGTGGTATGCGTTAACAACGGATTTCTCTATGAGCAAGTTACTTACATTTTGTAAATCAATTTTATTTCGATTCATATGTTTAATATCATTATTCTCACATTATACAATTATTTACATTCGGTAGGAAATAATCTGAGTATATTTTTATACATCTATAGACTTATTCTCATTTAATTGTGTAGTTAAAATGTTGCTCAGTAAGCCTATTTAAACTTGCTTCTGGCGTTTGTTTGTATACTTCCGATATAAGCTTTAAATTATTTTCTGCCTTAAACAGATGTATTTTTGAGCTGTTAACGGCTATTTCAGCCTTTTGTTTTGATTAAGCTTATTTTGTATTTCAAATTATTTCATGTTTTAATATTGTTACGCATCGTTAGATCATCTGTTGATTCTGACATGTTAAAAATAAAGGCCCCAATATTTATTCTAGTATTGTAATTATTCTAAACCCTCTGAAAAATACACGTGAATAGTTAAAGTGTAATTAAGCTCTTCTGAACTATAGTATATTTTATATATAAACACTTTATATTTATCAGGCTGATTGTTTAAAAAATAAAGCAATATTGGATTAAACTATTTTCTCTTTTAATCAGGATACATAATTAAGCTGTAACAGTTACATAACAATTTATGATTTAAACGGATGCAATTTTGTACCTTGAATTAAAGTTCTTTTTTTATGTGTTTTGCAATTAAAATTAATTTAATCATAAGTTGATTATAATGTTTCAAAAAGGAATCAACAGTATTTAAGAAAAACATATGTGAGTATGTAAATTCTATATACAATTTCAAATTTAATAATAGCTAGCCTTAAATTTTTTTTTCTTTTTCCCAAAGTAATATTTATTAATCAAATACAATTTTTACTTATTGGTTTTAAAGTTAAATGAAGTGCAGAAAAAATTCTGACTGCTCAAGAATCTGTTGCGTTGCCTTGTCGTGCAAATGTGATTCTTGTTTCTTCCAGCCAACACCAGAACCTCGCTTTTATTTTGTAATTCATCTCGGCACAAGCATATTTTTAAAAAATATTAACTTTAAGAAGTGCATGAATAAAGTGATTAAATTGTGTAAATAAAAATACAAGTATCAAGAATTAAAAGGGCTGGATAATATGCTCCGTCTTGTACTATGGTGAACATTTATAAGCGTTTTTACAATTAAATAAATTATACATAACTATAGTATTTATGTCATGTATCGAATACAAAAGAAATTGTTTTATTTATTCTGTGGTCATGAATATTGGAGTTCGTGCAAAGAATAAAATCTGAATATACTGCACCAAATATTTATTTAAATTTTTGCAACATTTTTGGGCCACATAATAATAAAAAAAAACAAATATGAAATGTCTGTGTTAAAACTTTAATTATATAAAAAACAAATTTTGAATTACAACACAAACAAATAGTGGCTCCAAGACAAACACGAATAATATGATGAACAGTATTTGAGACATAACAGGAAGGATGCTTGATTAGTTTGTGAAAGTTTGGTTCCAAAATACACATTAAATTTATGTTTAAATTAAAACCATGTTATTTTAAAAAATCTATTCTAAAATATCTTACTCTTTTCATAAAGCATCTGAAATTTACTTCAATTCATAAAAGAATTAATCAGGAATAAAAACTATTTTTGTCAATATTTTATTCAGAATGTATAATTTCTAACTTTATGATTGCCACGCAGTATTAATGGAACAAAAAGCTGATGTACAACAATTCTTCGAAAATGTTAAAACCTTAACAATTTAAGTACAAATAAATATCTTAAAACAAGATAAAAAATGTATAATAATTTCTCTATCAATTAAAAAAGATAGTTTCATTACACACTTATGAAGAGAAAAAAAAATGGAATTCTTATCGAGCATCATCGCTGTATAGACAGCGATAAAAAAAACGTGTAGCAAAGTGGCTCAAAATTTTTAAAATTTCACAACACTGCTTTTTGAGTACTGTAACGTTATTTCATGAGATATAAGCGTCATACACAAATATTTACATGTATGAAAATAATTTTCGACACTGATCTATGCAAATTAAAATAAGAAGTCTCTAAAGCAACGATTACAATGTAATATTATGGATAGTCTGTAACACACAAATAACTACTCACAGAAAATCATTTTCAAGCTGATCAATAACAATTCTTAAGATATAAAAGAATCTTTCTGAAGAGATCAATAGTAATAAAAAAAAATGTAAACAAACACAGACTCACAATTGAGTCGATGTACATACTCATTTTAATATTCATGTATTTACTGCGGGTAGCGTGGTAAATATGAAATATAGTTCAAAATATTAAAGCAAACCATATTTGTTTTTGAACCCCAATTTTTAAAATACGTAGTCAATATATGAAAGGAGTTTTTATAGTCCTTATATCAGTAATAAATTTTAGAGAGTGTTGATTTCCCAATTTTTTTTGGTTTTGAATACATGTAATGTTTCACATTCGATAAAGATATACGCTCAAATCTGATACAAACATACTAATTTCAAAATGAGTACGTCTGGGTATTCATTTTTGAATATTCCTTTTTTCTCCGTGTACAATAAAGGTCTTCGATGGAGTTTCAAAATCTTTTAAAATGCATAATGAATTTTTCTTTCATTAATGAGTTTTATATAATAAGAAACTGCAATGATAGATAAGAGTTATATTTTTGATTTTATGGCTACAGGAAGTCAACGAAATAAAATGCTAGCTGAAAGAATGAATTTTTGGCTTTAAAATATGGAGAAACTCTTAATTAATTTATTTAGAGTAACATTAATTTTTCATTATATATTTAATTTAATTTATGGAATCTGTAGTATATATTTTGAAATATTTTAGAATGGTTTCATATGACTTATATATGTTCATGTACTTTAAATGAATTATTCATTTTTGCAGCATAATTGTACAAGTTTATTCGGAGTTAGGAGGAAATATCTAATTGATTTCTTGCAGCAGTTTCTAAGCATACGCTTATCTTCCATTTTTTATAAAGACTTTGCATAATAAAGTTCAGTTCAGTTCCTTTAATTTGCACCAAAAGTAAAAAAAAATAAATTAATCAATAAGTAATGTTAAATAATTAACCACATTCAGAGGTTAAATTTTACTGCGAAGGAAATTTCTTAGACGTCTTCTATAAATTATGAATACATTTCTGAGGTATTTTCCAAGTTAGCTTCTATATCTGTAAAATAAACAATATGTAATGCGCATAACTTAATTAAAGATAAATTTAAGAGTCGTTGAATATATTTCATAATTATATTGAAATTACTTATATATATTTTTGAAATTTCCTATCACACGAATATGTCCTTTATCCTCAGAAACCTTTTTTTTTCTCCTGGAAAGTATTCCCTCTCTTTTTTTTCGAGGGAATATAAAGGAAAGAGAAACTCTAGTGTGACATCGTACAAATTGAATCGAATCAAATCTTGCACTTTTAACTGTTATCTAGACGAAAAATTGTATGTAGTAGACTAAGAAGCGATTGCGTACATGAATTTTAATATCATTATTTCTTTCCATGCTTTTGTAATGTAGCAAGTTCTTTTCCTTCTGCATAGTAAATAAAGTAATATTCCTATGAGAATGAGTACACTTAATTCTTTAATGTACTAAACACCGAAAAGAAAGCTTGAAATATGAACAAAATGCATGCACTTTATGTTTCTTGATACATTTTAAAGATCTTGCAGTAATTTAAAATACAAAAAGATTATTACGAGATTATTTAGCAATAAGAGTTACTACTCTTATGATTGCTTTTTAGTTTTTAGATATGACTAATAACTATAAATAAGTTAATGAATCATTTCTATATCAAAGGGTTTTCCAGTGTCATCTACTTTTCAAATAGATAAATAGTACAAGCAATTTGCTTAGCGATTTCTTAAATTCTTTATGGAAAAAAAATTATGTTTTGAGAAAATCCATAGCAAATGATTGGTACAGTTTCTCATTGCAACAAGTATAACTTACTGAATTTGTATCTTAATTTAGCACCTTTTTCTGTGATAAAATGTTTTTGTTGATAATAATTTGATACTGATAATTATTTAATTCCTCGTGTAAGATCAATTTTGAAAAGCTTTTCTTTCCTAAATTTGGTTTGAGTAATTGCACTCTTGTAACATTTTCTACAGTAATTATTCGACAACTTTGAACATTTTAAACATTTTAGTGTTATTTCGGAGGCGTAAGTGAAGTATAATGAAGGAGGATTTCAACTAGACAAATAAAACATTCTTGATTAAGTATGCCTTCACAAAAGGTCGTCTAAATTTTAAGTAATAACTTTGAGTAATCAATTATATCGGATTATTCCTATTAATGTGTTCCCTCTTTCCTGTACTACCTCTCTCAGTTTCCGATAGAAGTTTCGAAACTTTATCATAGTAAATGCATTTTTAATTACCCTCTCTGATGAAATTTATAATTTCCTTTAATTTTCGTTAAGTAAATCATTAATGAAGCGAACTAATCAAATCATTTTTAAGAAAAGAATTAAAAAGGAAATATTTTTTTTAATGAGAAGAAAAAGAATTTTTATTTCAAATATAAAATAATTAATTACAAAAATATTTAATATGCTAATTGTAATACACATAATGTATTGATACTATAATTATAATGCAAAATTGAAATCTACTATAATTATAATGCAAAATTGAATTATTCTATAATTAAAATGCAATTTAATTTAATATATTACATTAAAATTGCATTATAATTATAGTAGAATACTGTAATTAATTATAGTTATAATGTAATTAATTTTATATTACATTTTGTAATGCAAAATTGAATTTCGGAACATGTTATGCATGTTTTAGTATTGAATACAAAGTTAAAACCTTTTTGAACATTTTAATAAAAATAAAGAATTCTTCTCCGATACATTTAAGTTTTAAATACATAGTTGGATTTTTCATATAATAATTTATTTGTGAGTGTTTGGTTAGTTTTAATTTAAAATTCCTCAAGAGCTACAATGCGATTGCTTATTAACGTCGCATTGAGAAGCAACACGAGGGCTATTGGTGAAGGACCTAGAAATTTTGAACTTTGGTCAAGTGACGAAGACGACACCTGAGTTGGCACCTCCCTTTCCAAACTTCCACACCATGCCAACGGGTGGACTTGGGACCCTGACAGATATAACGTGCTACACGGATAGTATTTAGTGGCATCAAGGCTCAAACCCCCGACACGACGAAAACCATTGGGCTCAAGTGACCGTACTATAGATCTGAACGAGGGCTATTGGGATAAAGTAGTAATTTATAACTTCGAATATTAGTACAAATATTTCATTTTAGCAACTTTCATACCACGCTACACGAGGACATTAAAACCTAGTTTTGTTTAATATGCTGTAGACCATTAATCCATTAGACAGTCTTGGAAGGATTCAGTTTTTCAGCTTGTGTACGACTTGTAGTTAATTAAAGATAAGTTGCAAATTATCTAATGGTTTCATTTAATTACCATAAAAAGATTGAAGATTTAAGTTTTGAAGTGTATTGCTATACTTTTCAGCATATCTTTAGTTCTTATATTTTAAATACATCTAAGAGTCTCTTAAATAAAATATGAGTAACAATCAAGCATAAACTGCAATTAATTTTCGAGCTATTGCAAAAAGCAATTTTATAACAGAATTATTACAATAATTGCAAATATGATAGGTGGTATGGTTAGTTTTGAATGCCAAATATATGGATGACCAGATTATTTTTTAGATCATGCCAAGAAAAATGCTGCCGAAAATTAGAAAGACTTTTTTAAAACTTTAAAAACTAATTAACTCTAACTCTCGCATATTTCTAGGAGGAATTCAATTTTTTAAAAAATTCATCAACTACATTATTAGTGAATGATTTTTGATAACAGTTATTTATTTTCTTTTATATGGTGTTTTAATTTATAAAATTCAATTAAAATATGAAAACGTAGTTATTCGTTTCACTTATAAACTTTGAGAATTATAGTTTTTTTAGCTAACACATAAACAGTCCAAATAAATTTTTGTTAAATTTGATCATCATTCAAATTTTATATGAATTTGTACAAGAGTTTTTGTATGTATATTTAATATCAGTGTGCGTCAAACAATGTAAAATTAATTGTTTTATTACATGATTTCTTGAGTTTTTTTTGCTGAGGAGGAGTGGCAAATATTCAGTCTAGATATATAGTAAATTTCTTTGTTTTACTCTTGTTTCTTAAGAGTTTCTGCCAACTTTTCCTGAAACGGTCTTCGACAAGATTGCTTTCTCTTTAACTCGGTTGCTTCTAGATCTTCCCTGTGGGACTCATTTTTGACGTCGTTAACATAATTACAATATGACTCAGATACAATGAAACTTACCATGGGAAATCACGAATCTCAACTGAAATTACCTTACTGAAGTACGAATGTTTGTTACAACTACTTATAAGTGCAGAGAGTTTATTCGAAAATAATGAAATATGTGTGATATATTGTTTTTAAGCAACTTATTAACAAATAAAGAGAATAAACATTTAAATATTTGTTATAGAGTATATATATACTCTATAACAAAAAAAAAAAAAAAAAAAAAAAAAAAAAAAACGAAGCACCAAGAAGGATTGTAATGAAATTTTGTATGCAAATATATTTGGATTAAAATATCTTTGGACCAAATTTTAATCATGCAAATGATTAAAATTTGGTGTCCAGGGAATGAATAACGGGAGCCACAGCGTAACGGAACTGTGCACTCAGCAGGTATATATAAGAAGCGATTCTCAATCGGATGGGCAAATTTTCTGTTGCAATGCGATTTAGGAATCACTTTCAAAGACCAAAAAAATGTCTCGCCGCAGGATTCGAGCTCATTATGAGCAACTGTCAAAGTTTGAAACAGGCTGTATCACTGGATTGAAAGAGGCAGGTTGGACAAATCGGAGAATCGCTCGTTATATGGGTCAAAGCGATGCGACGATTAGAAAATGCTGGCAAGATTGGGTGGATATTGGCAGATTTCAGCGTCCTGAGGGTAGCGGTCGATCTAGGGCCACAGCAGGTCGGGAGGACAGAGTGATTGTCAGATCAGCTGTCACAGCGCCTGATTCATCGTTATCAACCATCAGACGTGCGACCCGCGCACAAGTGTCCACCATGACCATTCAAGGCGGCCGATAGAGCGAAACCTACGTTCGTACCGACTGCTACTCCACCCGCCACTCACGCCTGAATACTGTCGAGTTAGATTACAGTAGAGCTTGGCTGGATCAGGTTGGAATGATGCTGACTGAGGACGTATAGTTTTTAGTGACGAATCCCGTTTCTAACTGTGTCCAGACGATCATCGAAGACGTGTCTGGAGACGCCCAGGGCAACGTGCCGATCCCACTTTTACTACTGCATGCCATACAGACCCTCAACCAGAAGTTATGGTCTGGGATGCCATTTCCCTTGATAGCCGGACCCCTTTGATCGTTTTTAGAAGCACACGTACAGCACAGTGGTACTTCGACGATATTCTGAGGCCTGTTTTGCTACCATTCCTTTTGCAATCCCTGGCCTTATTTTTCAGCAAGATAATGCCAGACTACATACGGCACGTAATGCTATGAACTGTCTTTTATTGAGCTCATTACTATGTAACTCTGAAATAAATCATTCAATTTTTCTGAAATGTTCAGTACATTTCATCATTTTCTTTTCAGTACATAATTTTTCTATCCGCCAATTTTTATCTCCATCAGACAACTCCTTTTTGGTGCGTTGTTTTTTTGTTATATATATATATATATATATATATATATTCTTTTAAAAATTGTTTACAAAATATCATAATGAAAAATACTCTTTTTCATGCATACTCTTTTAGTTACACAATAAAAATTCTTATTTTCGACTGGGTAGTATTTTAATTTCCTTTTCAACCATCATTCCTGTTTATTTGAAGAAACGTCTTCATTATAATATAGATTAATGCAGGAAATCTAAGTATACAGTATCAGATGTATTGATCAGATGGCTTAAGATATTCTGAAGTCATAAAATAGGCAAATATCTAAATAGAAGACAATAGCCTGAAGTCAAAAAGTGCAAAGAAAATTATTTCTTAGAAGATAAAAATGTCAAAATAACATTTGGGTAGAAAAGCAAGTTCAAAATTTTTCCATCTTCTCGAGTATTGAAGGGAAATTGAGAAGGAAGTATTTGTGAATAAGGAATATTATTTCAATACATAGAAATAGTACATTGATCGAGCCCCCATCGAAAACAAATTCTGGTAGCACTTTAGAGATCATATTTTTAAGGTTCAGGAATCACACAATGCTTATTGCCGACATAAATTAATTTGCTTGGATGAACTGTTTGATTAGTAGAAAAGATCTGTTTTCAGTTGCAAAAATATCCGTTTAGTCAAAATAAGGCTGAAAGATATGTTGGTCAAAATATTTAATCTGATTATTAATATAATATGAAAATAGAGTGAAAGGAGGAACTGAAGAGTCATTTCAGAGGGAATTCAAAGTTCGAACGGATTTTTTGGTTTACACTATTTTTATGGAGGTTACAAGTTTCTTAAAATCAAGAAATTAAAGCTAAATTTTAAGAAATTCTCGTAGTATGTATGTTATATATGACTCAAAATACTAGGCAGAATTTTTACTTGAGAAATATTGTATCTACTAAATTTTTTCTCTTCAAAATGGTTTCATTGTTAATTTGCATGTTTTGAACTGTATACTTTCCCAATTAAAATCACGTGACTTCCGCCAGTGGACGCTTTTGATTGGAGTGAGCAGCGTAAAAACAGAACGAACTTGAACTAGAGAAAGAGAGAGAACGCTTTTTGCTCTACTATGTAACCTGTGTTGTGTTTTATAACGCTATGTATAACTGTTATAATGTTGTAATTAATGTCAATACATATTTTTATTTACAAGGAAGTGCAGAGTTTTCATTTGAATAGATGATCAATTTGTCTTGTTTTCAACTAAAGCTTAAAGCACCAGCTCCCCGGAATGACAGAAAAGGTATGTCAAATTTTGATATTCTTAAGGAATAATTACATATCTAATTTGAAAAAACGAGAAACTTAAATTTAATTTTTTGTTTCTTAACAATGCATATTATGGCATGGATATTAAATAGCAGAATTAGAGCTTTTCAGAAAATGGGGAGTGATGGCTTAAATGCTGGTATAATAATGTAAGTTAATTAAAATATTCAAAATTGTTATACAAAATAATCTAGATTTTACATTTGGACAAAAGAGACTATCAGATTTATATCTTACAATGATTTAGATTATACACCTGAAAGAGCACTATTATAATCCAGAAAATTAAAAAAAAATCATGCAAAATTGAACTGTCTGGTTAATTGAGGGCTTATTATTGTCGCATTTAGAAGGATCACGAGGGCTACAGACTACGGATTATGTGATCACGAGTGGTTCTAATGAATGTTTAGAACGTGCGTACACGAAGGTGGCCGAGCATAGAAGGTGGTCGCGAATGCCTTCATCAAAACGTAGGTTCGTCTTTTCTCAGCAAATTACTTCAAAGAAAAATTGGCAAATCACAGCACGTGATTTGCAACAGCTCAAGTAGGTAGTACATCAATACAAATTTTTGTTGTGTTTAGTGTTTGGTTCTACAATCTTTGTTATTATTAAATGCAATAAAGTCTTAAGCATTAAGTAATATTAACACATTTAAAGGAATAAAAAGAAAGGAGGCACTACAGGAACTCTATATGTAGCAGAAGTGCAGTGCTTCAAAAGATAATATATATTGATATAAATGTGGCGCCAGACAGTTACTCCTTTACGCATTAATGAAGATACACTTAAGCAAAGATTTAAGCTTAACAAAAGTGACAAGGCACACATTCGTGATTTATAACATTCATAAGACGAATAAGGAGGAAGGGGTAGAACGACACTTAAGAACAATGTAACGAGCACATAACATGCAATAAAAAACACGTATTTTTTTCAGTTGTATTCTAACACTTTTATGAGAGACTTTCTTATATATAAGAAGTAACTTGAAAAACATGAACAAAATCTTTTTGAAGCATGTTATTTCTGTTTAGACGGCTTTACTCTATACTTTCTTAAACATGGTTTTTCTAACTCTGAAATTCTAAAAGATTATTAAAAGAAAACAAAATTTTAATTATGTGTTTGCGCGCACGCACGCACACACACACACACACA
>BMAW01068915.1:636147-650816 GCA_019974015.1 Nephila pilipes | reverse complement strand
CCTAAGTCTTCTGATCACACACACACACACACACACACACACACAGTTTTTAAATACATTATAACATACTGTAAAATACTATTCCAATTTATAGTAAAAAACATATTGCAATGTTGTTTTTCTTTCAATGCAAAAGAATTTAAAGAAAATATTTAAGGAAAAAATAAATTTTTCCAAAATATAAAGACATTTATGTTTTTTTTATAAAGAAAATAGGATAATTTTACCTCAGTACAAATTTTTTTTAGATATGTTTTAAAATTTTTCTGATATCAATGCAAAACTTCGAAGGACGATTATTTAGTATGTAATAATTGTTTGAATACACAGTGATGTCACATAATAAAATATAACTAACAGCACTTTCAAAAACAATTCTTCGACTTTAAATCTGCAAGAATTACAAAGCATGTAAGCACGTTTAAAATTAGTTTTTATTCCGTATAAAATATTTTATCTGTTAATGCATTATAAGTTTAATTTTTTAAATCACTTAATTGAAATCTGTACAAATATAAAATATCACAAAATTTTACATTAATATAAAAATTTTGCTCAGTAAAATCTTTTTAAAGAAATAACAGGATATATTTCTGAAATTTCACGAAAAGCATAGGCCATAGTGAATTTTAACCGGTGTAACGCGGAATACAGCTGATCCGTGAACTTAGATAAAATCTTCTAAATTAAAAGCAAATGATTGTTTTAGTTTGTTATATATATATTCATATATATATATATATATATATATATATATTAACACACACACGATTATACACACACACACATGATCTAATAAAATTTCAAGGGATCCGTAGCCTTGTAAAGGTTAAGAGCATATGATATATATATATAAGGTAAATGCGATATAATGACAGGTTCCTATCTATCATAATATTCAGCATTTTCCAAAAGCAGGAACTGTTCTATAACGATTGTTCCAATGCCTCCTCATTTCTTCTGGAAACTGGAACCAAGAAAATACTCGGCAAAATTTTCTTCATAAAATTAATAACGAAGGAACTATCATACTTTAAAGCCTCAATGAGATATTTTTAAAGATCAAATTTTGACTCGTCACTTTCTACTGAAATGCCTCCAACTCCAATTTTGTTAAAGTTATTTTAAGAAATAGTCAAAACTAAATTATATCTACGAATTACTTTTGTAACCATCATTGGATTAACTTCAATAATCTTAACGGTCAAACACTTTCAACCATAACCATGTTATCTTAAGTATTGATTCATAAGAGGATTCTGTAATATAATCGAAAGGAGAATTGTGAGTAGTTCTTTGACGAAACTTGCAATGTTTCAAGTGTATCCAGTATTTTATTAAATATCTCATCAAGCGTTTCCCTCCCGAAATTCATCTTTCATTCATTTCGGAAACATTGTCGGCGCCCTCCTTTTAGTACTGATAGCTAATGATGCTCCTACGTAACTGAATATTTAATGCTTACTTTTGAAATTGCTTACTATTTATTCATATTCATATTTTGTTTTTCTATGAGTATCATTCACAGATGTGATGTGGAAAAATAGACTTTTTTTTTAAATTTGTATTTGTGAAAATAATAGGTGACGTCTTTTTCAAGAAAATTGAATCTCCAATCAGCACTCGCTTATGTTCGGAATTTTATTGATTAATTAAACTTGTAACCAATTCGTTAAATACACGAGTCAAGCTTTCTATTACTTACAAAGAAATTTACTTTAATTTTGTTTGACATCAAAGGAGTAACTTTTTAGTTTTAAATACATTGGTTTAGAAAATGAGTGACTGTATTACACGGTGAGGGGGCACTTAAAATTAAACGGCCCGATGGCGGCTTCGCTTGTAGAACCATCCCTTCTTATAATTGTGACACATGGTCAAATGATGAGGATGACATCTGAGCCACTCCACTGATTTCTTCATCAAGCTAACGGGAGATCTTAAACTTCGATGGATTTAACGTGTATCAGTTCCACTACATAACGAATCTTCTTATAATCAGTACTCGAACACGTGGCTAGACTGAAACATCACCAACCATGAGTTCGTTGCCATGACCACTCTATTTCTGTGGCTACAAAGAGCTGTCCAAAGTAATTTGTTAAAAATTTTTGTGAAATTCAAATTTTGGGTATGTTTCTAAAGTTACCTAAGATTTTGTACTTTTTATTTCTATGCTTTCACCTTGTTTATTTATCATAAGTAACATTCATATTAATAATGTTACTTATTTATATAAAGATTTAGGTATGGCTTGAAAAAAAATGCAAAATATTCCTTACCAATTAAAGTAATCATTTAAATTCAATCACATTTTTACAAAGTTGATTCAGAACTTGCGAATAATTTGCATAATACAGCCGTAGAGAAATGAATCAAATATGTGTATTTATTTTACCAAGCAAAAGTCTTAAGAATATTAGAAATGATGCACATTTAAAAATAGTAAAGTAAAATAAATTTGATTGATTTTTTTTTATTTACTTCGCACTTAGAAGAAACATGAGGGCTATTAGCGACGTACCTCTTAATTTTGAACACTGTAATTATAAAATGAAAGCAATTGGTAAGTGGAGAGAGGGGAGAGAGAGAGAGAGAGAGAGACAAATAGAGAAAACGCGTTATATACATATTCTCTTAACAATACTTAACTTTAATATTTAAAAAATATAGGCCAAAAGAGACGACTAAGATTTTTTCTTATTCAGTAAAATGCATGGAACCAACATTAAACTCATATGTTTTAAGCGAGAGGGTTTTAATTTACTTTCAAAATATAGTTAGTTATTTAATATTTTTAAATTTGTTTATTCTTGTGATCTTAGAGTCTGATTGATCTTTTTTAATTTACTAAAGTTGCACATAGAAGCAGCACGAAGAAACTCTAATTTTGAGCCACGGTCAAGTGGCGAGAACGCCACTTTGATTTGGCCCCTCCCTCTTCTAACTTCGACTCCATTCCAACACGAGGAGTTTGAGAACCGATACATTTATCGTGAAACTGCCTCGTTACATGAACTAACTTTGAATAATATTACTAAGCAATACTTGAAATCTCTAAAATTGAGTGAAATAAAACAAATATGATTAAATCAAAATGACGAAGAAGAAAAGAAAAGCTAGATTTCAATTTTCAGGCGAATAGAAGCTGCAACAGCAAAATATGTAAAAACGGAAATGTATAAGATGTGACAAAAGGAATCAAGTAAAGTAGATTCGATTTCATGATATTTGACAAAAAAATATACGAGAAGCATTATTACTTATTTTAAGAACTTTTTTTTTTGTTCTGACGGATCGGGATTTTTCTAATACTCCTCCAAACAATTTCGCTTTTATTTCATTCTACTCAGTGAACATTTACACAGTGAATGCTGATCTTCGTACATTCTGTCGTAATATGAATCTGAGAATTTCATTGTATATTCCACTGTGAATCTATAAATCAATGTTTTCCATTTTTAGTTTTCAAAGCAATTCCTTTTCCCGTTATATAAAAGCATTAAGTTTGAAGTTTCCATTTGATTTGTTTTGGATTCAAAAAGTTTCAAAGTCAAAATAAAATTCTTTCGAAGCTATTTATTTTTTTGAAGATGGAAACTTAGTTTTTCACTCCTTTTTCACAAATTAAGCTTGCTTTTTTGTTTTGTCAATTATTTTGCTACATTATAATTATTATTTTTGATGAGGTTTTACAATCTACAAATAATTCCAAAACACAATAATTGAAAATTTTGATTTTAGTACAATAATAGTTTCTATTTTTGTTACTTTCCCATATGAACTTTTTGTATTCTTTCAAGCTTTTTAAAAAAGAAATGTCGAGACTTTTTTGAAAAAATATTTTTTGCATTTGAAATAACAAAAAATCTTTTTTACATACAAATTAAAATTTTCAAATTACTTGCACACACATACACACACACATACAAAAAGAAAACTGAACTATTCAACGGTGACTTACAAAATTTTTTAGCTCATTATTTTTTACTTATACTATTTACATGTCAGCGATTATTTGTGAACGTTTTACTAAACTAGCGAAATTTTCTTCAAGTATTAAAACTTTACGTAAAAAGTTCTGATAATAATTCTAATTACGATATATTGCCATACTTTTATTTCGTTTAGAAATATGAAGGAGGAAAATGAAATTTGAATATTAATGATACAGTGTGGGAGTATTGTTACTTTGCAATTTAAGATGAGAGTAATTTTTTTTTTTTTTTTAGTTTATTATCAGAATCTCTGAGCCTGAGGGTTTGCGATTTTAACTATAGAAAAATACAAAACTGAATAACGTGTGAAATTTATGCAATATTACTAGGCAAATAAGAGTTCTTTTGTTCTCACATATATTTGCGTCATTTTCATGTAAGAAGGCCCTCTTTTAGGGCTGTGACATTGACATCCGTTACACGTTTCGAAGCACAAGCATCTGTCAAAGATACTCCCGAATTGGAAGACACCAATGGACTCACAGCAACGTCATTTTTAATGGTGTTGTGGAAAACATTGATGAAAAGCCAAAAACATGGACTCGACGCTGTTTTTGAGAGCTTGGAATCAGTCCTCGTTTCTCCCTGATCTCACCCCAGTTTATTTCTTATTATGGGAGTACCTTAAAGATTTTGTTTCCGCCTTTAATTCTAAGACCTTTACTCGGCTTAAAACCAATACCCGTCACGAAATTCGAGGGATGCAGCAAGAGATATTGCAAGCTGTTATGAAAATGGGAGGAAAAGAGGACAAATTATGAAATGAACAATGGTGTTCTTCTGACGCTTATTGTTTTCCATTCTTTATGCAAAAAGTTTCCAAAAATGTATATTAATAAAATGTACACAAATAAACATAATATTTTTTAAAAAATTAAAAATTATATTAATTTAAAACTGTAAAGTTGTGATGTTGGGCAATTCACGAATTTCTATTCACTAGCCCCGGATACTTTTTAGTAATTTGAATTGCATATAATAACAATTCCTTGTCAACCAAAATGAAATGTGATTAGGTGAATTAGATGTAGTTAAGAAGTGCAGAGAATTGAATTAAGGCTAATGATAAAAAGCGAGATAGAATTGAATGGAAAGAGAAGGGAATAGAGGATAACGACAGGCTGATAGATGTTACAGATAAAAATGAATCATCGTAATTAATTATTTACATTGAAAGAAGTTGGACGTGACTCCTGATCAGAATAATAGGAATTGGATTAGCTATAGTTGAGCCTTAATTGAATCAAAATGAAGGGTTTTGTAAGTTAATACCTTATTACTTGAACATAAACTTTGAGTAACTGAGTTGAGAGGGATAAGAAAGAAAGAGCGAGATGCCTTGAATATTCTTCGTTAGACAGTAAAGTGTGCTGTCGTCCTCTTACGTACCTTAAATTGAAAGTTTAAGCTTATTGACTATATTAATTTGACTATAAGATGGTTGTAGAGTTAAATAATGAAGGCACGCTGTCACGAAGTGACTTTTCACCCACCCTGCATTAAAATAAGATTGATGTTCTTCACCAATGAGCTACCAATGAAAATGGTTTTAGTTTTACTTTGAATGAATCCCATTCTGAAGCTACATGATAGATACTAGTATTAGCCTCATAACCTTGAGCCATATTTTATGATTTTTATCTGGTGCATTATTTACTAACATTCATTTGACGCTATGTAAGGTCTCTTTTCCATTTTGAGTGCAGAGTCCCTATTATTCCAAATGACGAATCTCCTGTAGAATCAAGATTTATACCTGCTGTTCCATTTAAACATTGTTGGTTACGAAGTTGCGACATTGATAATTGGGCTATTGATGAACTCATTTTTTAGAAAAAAATTATACATTCTAAAAATTTCTTAAATTCCTTTATAATAAGAAGAAATATTTTGAGATTTATTGCAATAGAAAATATTTTCCATTTTGTGAGTAGGAAATTGAAGTTATAAATGATAAGCATTGTAGAATTATTCTTAATCTAATTAATTTGTTCCATATTATACCCCTATTACCGAGGGATATAAACAGAATCGAATCATAATTCGTAGTAAAAAGAATTGTTCGTGATATTTTCAGTCGTCACATCCTTTTCTATTTGTTCTTATGGTAATTATTCAGTTAATATATATCATTATATTTGTAATTTCAATTTTTGTTGTTGATTATTAGGCATTTTTTAAATCTTAAGTCAGATATTGCTCAAATAGATTGTTTTAGACAAGATCCAAAGTACAGGTTATCACAAAACAAAAACCCTTGAAAATTCACGGAACAGCGAACAAGTACAAGATGCTTAATAATAAATCGTAAGTCAAAACTAACAACGAGGGAAAACTAATAACAGACCTGGTAGGGAATTCCTTTCTGGCTCAGTTGTCTAGGGCACTGCCTTTTCACGAACACCTGTTGATCCTGATTAGTTGGGAAGGATTTTAACTTCCTATCTTTGGATCCGCAAACATACTCTTAATGCTGCGTCTTAGATAAGTGAGGAAGAAAGAAATTCCTAACCCGGGCCAATTATTTGGCGCTTTTACTCCAGTAGCTGATGAGCAGTGACCCTAACTCGCAAGTAAAAAATAACAATGACTGGAATAAAAGCGCTTAATAAATGGCCCTACAGGGAATTTCTTTCTGGGCCAGTCAAATGTCTATGCAGCTACATAAAAAAAATCATCTGCATATCTTCGGACCCAGAGATAAACAGTTCAAATCCGTACCAAATAACCATAGTTAACCTACATCCACCGAAAAATAAATTTCTGTTCCCGTTTTATAGAAGTTTTGAAAAAAAATATATGCTTTTTTCACTTTACTTTACTAAGTTAGAGTTTTATCAATGATATGCGACGTGAAAATGCGTTAAAGACTTTTTAAGAAAAATGCTCCTGTAAAGATAAAATAAATAAATAAATAAAAATAACAATAAGGGACACGTAAAGAACAGCAGATAATTAACCTGAGGTAAAAAAATGTATACATTATTAAATTTTCAATCCTAATACCTTCCACGAAAAGCAATTTCATCAAAAACATGATTATTTGTTTTCTTATGTTCCCGGAGGAAAATCTTAAGATGAATAATACATGTATTTTGTCACATTCATTTATTTATTTACTATTCATTTGATGATTCCACCATCACAGTTTCTTCTTCTCGTATTTCTAATAAACGTATTACCATGGAAACGAATAAATAAATTTCTGTTTATTAATACCAGAAGAGATTATATGTAATAAGTTAATATACACAAACATTGAGAAAATTTCAGATATGTACTTGGATTAGTAATAAAATTTTTTATTTTGCAAAATGAAAGAAAAAAAATCGGTAGAAGAATTATTTATCCTACAAAAAATATACAAAAATGCTGAATTTATCACAGTTCAACTGTTTTTATGGCTTAATTAATTCGGGCAAAAAATATTATTATAATTTGGTTTATTTTTTTTTATAGGCTTTGAAAAGAGGTTCCCTCTCCCCCCCCCAAAAAAAAAAAAAAGATTAAGGGGATTAAAAAGAAGAATCGTAATTAATTTGTATTAGTGTAGCGTAGTTCAGTAACTCATTCAAATAATTGTTATTTAAAAATCTATTTGTAAAATGAATATTTTGAAAGGTTTTCTGCTCGTCTTTTTATATTTCTGAAACACTTTATGCTCAGATACATTTTAAACTTTATCAGTATTTAATGACTAAATGCATGTAGGATAATGAAGGTTTTCCATGATTATAATTTTGAATATCTTATTGAAATGAGGAGTGTCGGCCTTAGAATGTTACATATATTAATCTAAAAATCTCCATTATAAGAATTTCATTGAAGGAATTTCTTTGTCTAGTGTAAGAAGTGTGAAATTTTTTCTTTTGAATCAAATTTACATATGCACACCACATACAGATCTCTCTATTGTGAACGAAGTCTGTTTTTAATTTGAGACTGTTAGATTCTCTTCTAATATTTTTAGCAACAGCTTTATACTATCTATTTATCCATATTTATGAAGAGGAAATATGTTGTTCAGAATTTATTAAGTGTTGAAAAATATTTTTTAAACGGTTACTATGCAAGGTATGTAAACTATTAAAAATTCATCAGAAACTTTGAGACGATCAACTAAAATTACCTCATAACCATTATAAATTTGTAATAAAATGTAATTGCTTCAAGGAAATGCAAACTTAATTTTCTAATGATAAAAAAGTTTTTTTTTGTAAATAAATATTTTATCTAAAAAACAACTTATTTTTCAGGAAATTTACGGGTGGAAAAATTACATATGTTTTAGGCCTTGAATCAAGACAAAAGATTTTCACTTAGTTGTGCTAATAACATTCTTAGTATAATAGCAGAGACCAAGTTCTTGAAAATGAGGATATTAGAACTTTTCAGCTGAAAATTAAAAAAAAAAAAAAATTGAATCAAAAATATTCAAAATAGTCTTAAAATATTTAACTTCCATTGAAAATTTTTGTATCGATTTATTTAATTAAATATTTATAACGAAGGCTAATTTTAATACATTAGACTTGTTACAAATAAAATTTTGGCTGGGATATTGAGTATTCATTAATAAAAGACTCATTTGTATTACTCTATACATTACTTGAAAAAAACTTTTTTATTCTCAAGGAAACTATTTTTAAACTTATTTTTAAACTATTTTCTTACAATTAACTTGAAGATAACTGAACCATAAAAGAACTATGAAAAACTGTTTATAAATATACATTTTAGGGCTATTTAGTTCCATTGAATTATTCTCCTTTCTTTAACCAAATAATTAATATTAAGGTTGATTTTCTAAGGAGACTGCTTTTGTTTTCATCGAGCTCATAAAAATAAATATAAAATGAAAATACAAGGCCTTAAATTACAATGGCCTCTCATTTCATAATTTCTTTCTTCATTATGAATTTGAACAAAATATTATTTTGAAATATTGTTCACTAATAGCATTAGAAATCTACGTTAATGTGATGTAGATTTCTAATGTAATGCAATGCAGACATCTCTAAAAGTGTCCTCGAAAATCAAACAAGGAAAAATATTTTTCTTATTTGTGGATTCTTTCATAAATTAGTTTTACTCCAATTTTTCTTAACAATAGGAATTTTTCTTTCGTTGTAGACTGTAATCATGCTCTCCTTGCAAATTGCTAAGATTTGATGGATGTGTTTTCAAAACTGTAAACAACAAGCTGCAAAACTTCTAACCGCAATCGATTATTTAAGGTTCCCCGTTTTGAGCAATTGAAAAAAGATAAATACAGAATCTACTGTAATGACTTTTGATATCAGTTAAACACAAATTAAAAGAGTTTTAAGAAATAAAGACCAAAACTTACAAAAATACTGATTTTATTACTTCTTAAGGACTCAACAAATATGATGGAGTCACATCAAAAGCTGAATTTTCCAAATAAAACTTTTCAGACTAATATATCATTTTGAAAAAATAAATTCAAAAATAGGAATTCGTGGAATTGTTTGTTTTTCATTATTGCTGCATGAAATTTAAATTTTGCGAGACTCGTAAATATCTAGTTTAATAACAGCAAAAAGATACAAAATTGTAGAATATCTTAAGAAGTTAAGATTCTATATATGAGTTGAATATTACAGATAAAATCTTACACATAACAGCAGTTTTAATGGTTGTTGATTTTTACAACATATTATTGAGGAAAAATTTCCTGAATGGGAAAAAAAGCGAAATATAGGGCAAAAAAAATAGACCAAAAAACCCGATGTTTTATATTGTTTCAAAAAGGATGAAAGTAAAAAAACTTACTGTTGATCGAAAATAGGGAAATAACAATTTCGAATAGTTTTTTAATAGCATGCACTAAAATATTACGAATGAAATGTTTATGTATTTCATCTTTTTTTTCTAATAAATGTGGATTGCTTATATATAACCTGATGCATAGGAATTTTTAACCATTTTTGTATATTTAATAGAAAAGCATGACTTAAATGAGCATAATTTAAATTTTAATGTGCACAATTAATTTTGTGCATAATTTAAAATGTCTTGTTTAAACATTTAAAAAATTATGAGATTGATAAATGAAAATTAATTAATTTTTTTTAGTGTAAATAACTGCAACGATTAAATTTTGTCAGACTTTATGACTTTAAATGTAAATATGACTGAATACGTGTATAATTAATTTTATAGGTCAAGAATGGTTTCACATTTTTTAAAAAATAATACTTTATTTTCTATGCATTCTAGGAAAAAAATACAACTCTTAAGTTCTACCCATAAATTTAAAGCATTAAACAAGAATTTCTATATAAACTGAGGAATGCCTTTGCACTTTTAATAAATAATGGAGTCTAATTTAAATTTATCACTATATTAAAAATATCTTCATTTGGTACACAAAAAGGTTTTGCAGAAATTCAGAATATTAAGATCACAATCGATGTGAACATTAAATGAATTGTTTTAAGTATGTAAATATAATTTCATGTACTCGTATTATAAGTTTATAAAATACATTAATTAATATTAGGTAATTATTACATTAATTAAATGAAAGCAATATGAATAGTAGCAATGACAAAAAAAATTTATTTTTACAAATTAAAAACTGAGCTTAGATTTACGAAAAAATTATTTGAAAAACATTTACATGATCAATCTATATTTTATACATCTAAAATAAAAAAAAATTGAAATGGTTTTGTAGAGTAATGACAATTTGTGAAAATGCATCTGTTTTTACTTAATAAGTAGAATTTTTTGACAATTCACAGTGTTTGTTTGACAAGCTCGCTTAAAAAAACTGACTTTTTTGATTAAATTTATTGAATGTTTGGGATGTACTGTACCTTTTTAAATATAAATAATGGAAATGATGAAAAATAGTGCAATATTTGATTACTCTTGGTAAATTGTATGAAAATTAAAGGTTTACGTTTTCTTAAGCATTGACGTTTTCTTTTTTGTATATTAGTTAGTTTTTTCTTTCCAAGATATATTGAAAATACATTTTAGTTATATTGTTGGTTGATTTGTGGAATTTCCCTACTAAGAGAATGTAACTTATTTTTCGATTACTTCGAAATAAAATATCATTTACAGTAAAAATAATTTTGAAGTGGTGTTTTTCAGTGATTTGAGAAGATAACATTATTTTATAAATATCCTATTCTTATATTTCATTTCAACGAAGACATTGATACTAGTATTTTCCAATATTATACTTATAAGTTATAAATATCTCAATGTATTAAGATATAATCATCTAACTGAGACAAAAATTACTATCTATGATATACATGCACAGAAAAATAAGCAATTGCAGTTTCAAAGAAATTATAGGATTTTTTCAAAAGGAAGCCCTGCGCATTATGAATAAGAAAATAAGTCTACTTCTGGCTTACATGGAAGCTGCTATTCCGATTTAACAGATTAAAAGTGGTTGGATAATATTCTATATGGTTGCAATATTCTATATGGTATAACAATTATCTCCAGTTATCCATGACGTTCTGGAATAAGGAAGGTGCCTACCTATTAACTTCCTTATATGCTCTGTGGGAAAGAAATATGGTTATTGAGTAAATGTTTGACGAGAGAGCACAAACGCAAACAGAAGACATATATTTATAGATAGATATTTTTTTTGTTGAGAAGTAAGTCAGCATGGCGAAAAATGATGGGCAATAATGGGTGCAAGAATTTATCAATCCATGTCTATACTATTTATGGGGCTTGGATGACGGCGAAAACAGAATGGATAGCAAAAGAAGTTGGTTTTTAGGTCTCGAAACTTAATGCTGTCAGTCTATGTAATATGCAACTGTAAAGGTAGCATTCTTAAACTGTTCAATATGTATCTAGATAGTCTGCGATATTCGTCGGGATATATCACTAAAGGCAATAAGTTTCCAATCAAGATATATCAAGAATGATGCTACTATAGCATAACCTGACTGCCCATTTTGGTGAAGAATAAGGGGTGTAATGGGCTGCGAGAGCTCAAAATATATTCCATAAAATCACTCTTAATCTCTGAGTTTTATATTCGTAGCAAAGTCATCCAAGAGCCATGACTTCCAGAGAAGATCACCATTTGTCCCTCATAGAGAAGCGTAACAGAGATGCTACAACTTCTCATGTCTCTCATGAGTTGTATGCTGCCACAGGAACCGGAATTTCAAGGGTGGCTGTTTTCAGAAGATTTCATGAGAGAGGACTGTCCGAAAGAAGATCTGTTGTTTGCGTCCCACTCAGTTCTGTGAAAAGGAGAGTCCGCTTAAAATGGAGCAGATATCATAGAGATTGGAGCATGGATCAATGGGCGACCGTTCTCTTCACTGATGAATCCCGATTACGCCTAACCAGTGATTCTTCCGGTGCATTCATATGGAGAGAACCATGGATACGCTACCTGCCCTACCATGTCAGAGAAATTGACCATTACAGGAAGTGGAGGCTTGATGGTCTAGGCAGGCATCATGTTGGATGTCCGTACACACCACCATGTCTTTGAAAGAGGAATTGGGACTGCTCAAAAGTAAAGGGATGAGGTGTTGGAGCCCTATGTTCGCCTTTTCAGGGGTGCAGTCGGTCCTGACTTCCTTTTAATAGATGACAACGCTAGGCCACATAGAGCTCAGGTGGTCGACGAATTTCTACATTGTGAGGATATTCTCCGGATGGATTGGCCAGCCAGATCTCCAGATTTCAAACCTATAGAGCATGCCTGGGACGTTCTGGGAAGGGCAATTGCAATTTGCGACGCCCCCCCCCCCCCCGAGAATCATCCAAGACGTGAAAACAGCGCTGCTGAACAAGTGGAACCAATTGTTACAGGAATCCATAAACTCCCTTATTTCCAGCATAAAATTATGGAGAAAAGCCTCTATATCTGTAAGAGGGGACCATACCCCCATAGACCCATTTTTTTTAAAATTCTATTCTGGGGTAGCTGTTTCATACTTTGAAACTCCGATGAGTGTTACGCACGATAATGCTCGTGTATTAAAACTGTTGAATGGTTATATTTTTGTATAATATAAATCCTATGTACAAACCAAATTTCATTAAATTCCGTTCAGTAGTTCTAGAGACAACTGACAAAATCGGAAAATTCTTTTAATTTTGAACACCAGTGTATAAAAAAGTATGCTAGAACCAAATGCTTAGATCTATCTATTATTATAAAAATATATATTTAATACCTATAATCTTCATATATGACATCTAAAATGTATCTTTAATTTATTATTATAAAAATATATTTAATGAAGTGTTAAAAATATATCTATCAGTTAAAACAATGTAGATTACGAAAACACCCATAAGCTATTCATTCGAGGCAATTGTTTCAAACATGAACCGCATTTTATTGTGAATAGGAGAGATAACTATTGTTCAATAAATATAGAAGTAATGGGTGTTATTAATGCTATTTGTAAATGAAAAAATATATAGTACTGTTGATAAGGATACATTAAACAATTACAAGGATTACTATGGATTAAATTATGTACTGTAGTTTTTTAATAATATTAATTATTGATTTAGTATTTACTAATGCAATAGTTTTGTTTTAATTTATTATTAGATTTTATACATGTTTCTTATGTACTTTTCATATACTAAAATAAGTATTATTTTGCACTAATATACACACACACACACACACACACATACACACATAATATATATATATATATAATTAAAATAATTTTTCAGTAATATAAGAAAATAACTGATATAATTCATTAAAATTATTATAGTATTATAGAAGCAAAAATAAAAACATAAGAAATAGTTTTTTTTTCAAAATTTACAAGTAAACTTATGAATGATTTTTTAGGTTATAGAGAAAGTATCATAAAAAAGAAAACTTTTTAAATTCAAAAACCTAGAACAAAAGAAAAAAAACTGAACAAATACAAAAATCAAGTATATAAAATTCAAATAATGAATAAATACAAACCAAGCCATGAAAAATTACAGAAATAAAGTGGAGAAGAACCATAAAGAAAAAGAAAAATAATAGTTATAAATTCCGAGTCCGAGTTTTTACAGATTACCTGGTTAAACCCAACAATTCCAACAAAAAATGTTAGAAATCTATATGGAAATTCTATAAATATCAATAATAATAATAAGTAAATGAAATAAATAAAAAAACCATACGTTTTAATAATAGAAATTAAGTAAAAAATCTATAAACAATGAGATGTATAAAAACTGTAACCAATGAAAACTGAAAAAGAGCAATCGAAAAATTAATCATTCAACTAAAAAAGACTAACAAATTTACATGAGAATTCACCATGCATAGCAACAATGAGAATTTCGCTCTCAAGCTTAAACCGGAAATGTAACTATGCCCTCTATCAGAGAGAAATATTACTTATGCAGAAGAATTTTAAATACTTAAAAAAATTAAAATTAAAGAAAAATGAGAAAAAAAGTATAGAAAAAAACTTAAGAACAGAATATAAAAAGATAAAAAATAATTGATGAAAATATATTGTATTTTAGTCACAAGTCGAATACTACGAAGGAATCGGTTATAAATGATATGCCGAAAAATATTCAGGTTTAATGAACTCTCCCATAAGGGTACCTTATGAATTCTAAAGGAGGAAAGCTCTCTTTTAGTATATATATATATATATATATATATATATA
>BMAW01068915.1:617267-634470 GCA_019974015.1 Nephila pilipes | reverse complement strand
TTCACCAGTATATATATATATATATATATATTACATACATACGGTCAATCACAAAAGTAAACGTATATCCTCATTTATCTCAATCTTTATGTAATTGGAAAAAAAAAAACATTAAAGCTGCAATTTTTTTTTTTATTTTGAAATACAAATTACATTTACATACATTTACATAAAAAAAAAAGAAGCGCTTGAATCGGGAAAAAAAATTCATTTAATGCAAATTGCATAACTCAAAAGTGTATATACACATCAAGGAAAATGAAAAATTAGCTTAACTTTGCCATCGAAAATAATTTAATATCGTGTAAGTTGGCCTTGTAGATAACTGACTGCTTACAGTCTCGTAGGCATTCAGGCAATAAGATTTTGTGTGGTATCTGACGTTATTTCAGACCACATTTACTACAATGACTTTTTTAAGGAATTCCTATCTCGAAAACTATATTTTCTAACAGTTCTATGTCAAATTTATCCGGTTCACGTTCACTGAGATTCAAATCTGGTGACTAATCAAGGGTATAAAGCTGTGCAGGAACTTTGTTGAAGACTCATTTTTCACAATATTTGCTACGTATTTTGGATCGGTATCATGCTGAAATATTCACTTACTTCTAAGTCATAAATTATCAATTGAAACCTTTTTGTTATTTTGTATAATCTTTAAGTATTCGAAAAGGTACATCGTACCTTCAATGAAAGTTAATTTTCCAACACCAGCAGTCTACACTGCCTACCAAACCATAAATCCTTCTCCACATTACTTCACTGTAGGAATAGTATTTATGAGTTTCAATTCTTTGTTTATGAGCCGAGAAATTTTACCATGCCCATCACCTCCGAAAGCATTATATTTTCTCTCATCGAAAAAAAGAACTATTTTCCCAAAATCAAAATCCTTATGGGTATATACATTAAGACTTTACTTTTGATTTGATCTGAATATGAGAGATTTTCTTCGCAGAACTCTGTCATGAAATAATTTAGATAGGTGAATTATTCGAATTGTTTCTGCATTAACACTCTTCTAGTTATCGCAACAATATTTACCGTTTATTAAGAAGAGAAGTATTTTGAATACTAGAACAATAATGAGGAAAGAGAGATTCAATTCAAAACAATTAGCTTCTTAATAAACGGTAAATGTTGTTGCGATGACTAGAAGAGTGTTAATGCGGAATCAATTCAAATTATCCACCTACCTAAATTATTTCATGACAGAGTTCTGCGAAGAAAATCTCTCATATCCAGATGAAATCAAAGGAAAAGACTTAATGTATATATCCATAAGGATTTGGATAAGGATTTTCATTTACTTTTGTAAAAATATTGTTAAACTTATAAAATACATTATGAGTTTAACCAAGCATATCTGTTTTCAGTCAGATACAGTTTTCAAAAATGTTATATTTATTTTTTTCTATTTATCTTTGTTTTTTTCAATCTCTGGTCTGTACTTTCTTTATTTGAATTTTGTTTTCTTGTCATTTTTTTGTAGAGATCTAGAATTTTTTTCTCGTACATTTTTTTTTATATCTCACTTAGCTTTTTAAAAATTTTGTAATGTTTTACTATTTAGTTTGTGTTTATGTAATTAGGTAGACAGAAATCATTTGTTTTTTTCCTTTATATTTTATTTTTCTTTCCTGTAAAAGTTTTTTTAAATGTGTTTTCTTTTTGTAACTATCAATTATTTTATAATTATGTTTTAATATTATGCTTCTATACTTTTTTTATTTTAACTATTTCAGTATAATATTTGAATTTTCTTCACACACACACACACACACATATATATACGTGTATATCTGACTGTAATATGAGATAAAAAAGTTGACAGAAAATTAATGATTCAAAAAGACCTTCAATTAAATATCAGTTAATATTAGTAAATAGATTAAATAAAATATAATACTTACATAGGGTTTCAATTTCAAAGATGGTCTTCGTATGAGAATGTATTTCCCATGGTTTCTATATGGGTCACTTGCATTATATACACTTTTCTATAATCAAAAAATGTTTATTCTATTTGATGAAGTAATTAATATAAATAAAATGAGCAAGTAAAATAAAACTAGTGTTATATTCTGTTTTTAAAGAAAATTCTACTTAACATTTTTAAATTTTAAATGGAGTTTTGTACAATGTTTTCGCAATCTTTCATAAAGAAAAATAATTTTTTCTCTGGGTTAGAATGTTTTGAAAATGTTTTGAAATATTAACATAAACGATTATCCGTATATTAGCAAAGATTTAATTTTTAAATACATATGTAAGACATTATCGATTTATAAAACAATGTTTCTGAGAATGATTCCATTTTTAAGAAAGGGAAATCTAATTATTTCATCTTCTTTCATACATTTTAAATATTTCTTTAATACAATTTAATTGTTAATGGTTCTAAGTTCAATTATGAAAAAAAGTATTTTTTAAAGAAACAGTTAATCTTATATACGAAAACTTTTAACATAAATATACTCAACATTATTTGCCATAGGTTCTATGAAATAATTTTTGAATTGCTCTAAGAAGTCTGCAAAGAAAGATGAAAATATTACATTCCTATTGTTTGCTAAAATGATAAGTCCAGTGTTTGAGATTTAATTTGTGTAGAAGGTAAAATTATTTTCTTCTAACTTTTTGTAGGTAGTTTTATTTTGCAATGAATGTTCAATTTGTATCAGAATTCAATCTATTATTAAATTTTACTCTAAAATTCTTATTAAAACAAGTGTTTTTTTAAAAAGGTTCCTCGTAATGAGTAATTTGGAGGTATATTTACATTTAGAAAGCTTACACTAATAATATTTGCAAGTCATTTTCTTTATTAATAAGTTCTATTTTCAGATTTATGTTTTATTTTGCTATAAATATTTTTGTGTTTTGTTTGGATGAATATTCTTTTTTACTTTCCATTCATTACCTGTTTTTTTAAAATATGTTTATGATGATAGTAGCAGTACTTTAAGTACACAGCTGAACATTATTCATTTTGTAGAAAATTATTTTAGGTTGATTAATAAATTCTGTTAGTGTTTCAGTATGAGCAATTTTTATATATAAATATGCACAACAATATTTAATTCTTTGTTTGAAGTTTACTGCCATTTGAGACTTGGGGTGGGATAAAAGACTATATTTAAGCTTTTAATTTGACTTAAATAATATTTAAGATAGTTTGTCTGATTTTAAGGCACACACACACATTATTAGATTTTTATACTTAAGGCTTGTAAATTACAGTTAAATTTATTATAATGATAATTAAAAACAGAAATAGTTTCTTATAGGCTCTAACATCATATTGTAATAATTTTTCTAAACTATTATATAATTATTTCTTCAAATTTTGACTGCTTCATGATTCACAGAATTTGTCAATAGGCACAATAAAAAGTTTACTGTAATAATTTCGAATGTGAAAAACAATTTTAAGGTCACCATTAATGTAAAGACTAAATTTAAATTTAACATAAATAATAAGAAACAGAAACTGCATTGCAGTCTAGGATCGATTTATTGTTTTTCAATGTCACAATTAGAAGCAGCATAAGGGCATTTCGCGACGGACCTCGCAGTTTTGACCCTCAGTCCAGTGACGAGGACGACACCCGATCTAGTCCTCAACTTTCTGAAATTCCACATCCTCCCCAACGTGAGGGTATTGAGCCTCTACAGATTTAACGGGTAACATCCCCGCTAAATGACGGGTCTTTAGTAGAATCAGGACTCCAACCCACGACTCGAATGAAACAAAGCAAGCTATTAATTCGTGACCATGATCACGTGGTTTTCCGCGACAGAATAGCATACTTGCATCAAGATATGTAACAATGAAAGAATATTCACACAAATTTGAGAAATATATTTTTTCGAAGGGGTTTTATGAAACTTTAAAAATATTTATTAAAACTCAATTTTTTGATCAACCTACTTTAATACCCAATAACTAAATTTCTATAATTATTTTTTTTTTATATAAAATGGTAAATCTTTTGTTTTATTTAAAAAAAATTCTCAATGATCAAATATTTAATTCGATTAAAATGCAGGGACACAATTTAGACAGTTAGTTTTTGAATGGTTTCTTATGTGCTTTTATAATTTTAGAAATAATTTTTTAATTTTTTGTTTTCAGTTTCAACAGATATATATATATATATATATATATATATATATATATATATATATATATATATATAAAGGGAGAGAAATATCATTGACAATAAATAAATATATAAGACTGCTAATAAATAAACGTAAATAAATTAATTTCCACCCATCTTCTTAAAATATTGTTTTGCGTCTATATTTCTATTTTAGTTAAGATTTTAGAACAGAAAGAAGGAAGAATAATAACATGGTTTTATGTAATGTACATGATAGGGAATACTATAATAAAAAAAAATTGCCTAAATGAAACGATATCTTCTGAAATTATTATAAAGTGATAAATTCATTTAATAGAGAATTACGGACTTTAATGGAAGAACTGTTAAAGCACTTTCTTTAAAATAACCAGTATTGTTTCAAAATTTCTCGGAGATAAAGTCAGAGCTGAGAGAAGGAAGCGAAATTTTAAGAGAACTACATTACACTCTTTTCCAATTATTTCATATATTACTTTCTCCTCTTGCTTAACTCAATTTTAATAGCAGGAATGTTAATTAAAATATAATATACAACTATAAGTGAAACTACAGCTTTACGATCATGAAAGGTTCCAGAAGCATTTATTGAAACATAAAGAGAAAATAGAGAACATAATTTGCTTCCGAAATATTTATTGCACTCAATTTTTATCTGAAACTCAGAATAAAATATGTTGTGACTTTTGTAGCAGCTCATAATTAGATTGCTAAAATTGAACACTAAAAAAAGCAATGGAATATGAATCTGATGAAACACATTTAATTTATTTTATTTAGTCTCCTTAATTGCCAATAACGAAACAAGAAAGTAGTTTAGACTTCTGAAAGGAATCTTACGGATATTGTCCAAATAAAACATCTCTTTATTATTCAAAATTAGAATCTTATGGGGCTTTTATATCATAGTTTGAAATTAAAGATAATTCTGCAAGAAAAATGTAACAGTAAATATATTTTAGGAAAATTTTTTTATACACTTATCTGTATCAATAACTTTTTGTTAACTTTTTTTTAAAAAACCTTTTTGAACGTTTCTCTGAATTACTAAAAAAACTATAGCTATTTTCCAGTTTTTTAACCAAGAGAATTATTACTTGTGAGAATAAATTACTTGTATGTTCGTATGTTACAGTGTTATCCAAATGATAATAAGCAGCAATTTTTAAACTAAACTAATAGCAACATAATAAATTTTGCATGTAAAATGTATAAACTTAAGACAGTTCAAGTAGTAAAAATATAAGAAATTTCATAAGGAATTAACATACAATTGATCGCATATTTCAATCAAAGTACTATTAAATTTCAGAAACATTCTAATGATTTCCATAAGAACTTAAAGAGAAATTCATAATCATATCAACATTTCTCTCAGAGACAATGTTTGTTAAATAAGGAGCCATAAGTAGAAAAATATTAGCAACAAAAAAATTAAATATCTATTTCATGTGGCGCAGAAATAAAAATACTTACTCTTAAATACAGCAAAGCAAGCTGCAGTTCTGAAGAATCTTCTCCATATCGACGGCGTGCAAAATCACCCAACCTTAAGTGAAAAATAAAAATTTAAAAAATAATTTGCAGAATTTTTTTTCAAACAAGATAATTCACAATTATTACGACCAACGAAACTTAGCAAAAACAATAATCGAATCCAAAGACAATTAGTATATTTCTATACAATTTATAAAAAGTTGTTATGAAAATTTTTTATGGAGACGATATTTACTATATAAATTATAGAAAGCTTTTTTAAAAATCTTAAGCATATGAAATTGAATTTTATTTAACCTTAGTACCTTTCGAATTCAAAAGTAGAACATTTTGACAAACTTTTTTCGATTCTTCATAAATCATCAATTTTTGCTCCTTTCAATATGAAACTTTACCAGTTTGAGTAATATAGTGTATAATTTAAAATATTGGGTCAAGATTTGCTATTAAATTAATATATTTTCTTATACAACATGAAATATGCGTACAAAAATTTAAAAAAATAATTAGCTTACCTTACGTTACCCACAAGATAACATTTGAAAGATGTACAGTTGAACCATAATTATTATACCAAATTAAAGCTAAATAATGACCTTATTCTGTAAACCTCAAATTTTAAATTTATCTTACATTAAAAAGAATTGAAAAGTTAAAAAAGTTATCTAGTTTGTATTTAGTAACTTTTTTTCATGTATCATGTTATAAAATAAAATCTAATCATCCTATTAACAAAATTGAGGTTCACAGAATAAAGATTTACAAGTACAACACTCATGTAAAATTTCAAAACTCTGCATGCAAAACATTTTTTTCAATCCTGTGGGAAAGTAGGAAAATAAGAAACAGAGAAAAAGGGGGTTGTTTACATTGCATTACATAGAACAAGCCACTTTAGACATTTACATTTTTTATTGCACAGGGCGTAATAATTGTCGGATTTTGACACGGTTGCTTTAAAATGCTCTTGACATTCAACACAATTTTTTGAAAACAAATTTGAAAAATCGAATTTTTGAAGGTTCAAAGGTACTAAGTCCCCTTAAATAACAGTTAGTGGAATGATTTTTACCAAAATTATTATTTTTTAGACAATACTAGATCGTTATTTAGAGTTCAATAACATATTTTTCGTGACAAAAAGTTATGGCTCTTTGGAACCATTTTATATTGACCCCCATGAATATGATCCTGTAGGTGGAAAAGTGAATAGCTGAAAAGAAGTCAATTCTAGCTCTTATGTTCTACTTTATAAGAAAACCTGGAAAAAACTAGGAAAAAGGATGGGGAAGGAATTTTACTTTCATTTTCATTCATATCTTTTAGCTAGTTAAGTCGTCAGCTGTTATTTTTGTTAGTTTAAATTTATTTTAAATGTTTTTTATTGTTAGTAAATTGTTGTTGAGGGGACTGACTACCGATCTTTTAAACCTTTTGAAATAATTTGGAGTTAGAAAGGGGGAAATTGATAACATCTACAAAAATATCTATATATACTTTTGCAAATTATAAAAAAAATAAATATATAATATTAAAACAGATAAAACCCCCCACTTCTTACTGATTTAATACATGATGTGTAAAGGTCGTTTTCATTTGAAAATCTGTATTAAAATTTGTTTTTGCCTTAGACGCTACTTTGTTAATTTTACGAAAGGTTTTGCGTTTATGAAAAGAAAAAGAATAAATTATAAAATCTGTTTTTTATTCATGTTAAACTTCACTACAGAAAAGCAAAATATTAAATCCTGCCCTTTATAAAATATAAATCTTTAATAAGTTGTAAATGCCTTGAATATAGTTAAAATTCTCAATTATAGATAAATATAAAAATCCTTCACAACTAAGACGGTTAAATAAGAAATTAAATTCCTTTGCAAAATTCCCCTTGAAATTAAAATTTTATTTAACTGAATCAATATTTTTAAGAATCATTCTGTTGATTCATCAAAATTATCTTTTTCAAACAGCTGCAGACGTCTTGAATCGCAAAAGTACTACTTTTAACAGGATTGAGTATGAGTACACAGGACTGAATATAAAACTTAAAGCTTTAAAGAAAGTGAGATTTTTACAAAGAAGTTTACAGTATTTTTATTAAAACAGTTTTGATTCAATTTTATAAATAATATCATTTATTAATAGAAAAATAAACATTCACTACTTGTCGAGCAATATTATAGAACAACATTAAATTGCATATGCATATCTACATATGAAAACAAGTATATTACTTAAATAAGGCCAACAAATCATACCAGATTCACGAGTAAATATTATTTAACTTCAAAAACGATTCAGAATAGGGAATGTATTTGTTCAAGTACTTTAAGCTTCTAACTAGGAAAAAAAATCTTGTGGAGTTTCTGTTATCAAATATAATCAAAAGTACGAACACAAAGTTTCGAATAACTACCTCATGCTATTTAGAGCATAATTCAAACGTCCTCTGCGTGTATTATATTTTGCAGCAAATTAGGTGATAAAATTATAGTTAAAGTACAGTGATGAATTGAAAAGGAAGTGGGGAAGCTTGAGACACGAATAAATTCCTATGTCTAATTACAGCTTTTGATTAAAATAGCTTATTGCTATATAGGAAAACAAGGCATAATAGCATCGTACAATTTGCTTTCATAAATTATACTGTCGAAAATGAATTTAACAAATTTAAGAAAACACCGAATTCTTAGATTAATCTAATCCTACTCTAATATGAAGTATTTGTGTGAGAAGAGAATTTAGGTTGATGACATAATTTTATAAATTATTCAACAATAAGAACATTAACTGATAGAATATTTAAGATATTATGTTTTGATATTTTCAGACAAAGTTTTTATAATTTGGCAAAAATTTGATTTATCCGTAGCAAAGTACTGTAGGAGGCAAAATAATTTTTATCAATGAGAGACACTTATTAATGTTATTTACAGCATTCATTGAATGAGAAACATATTTTCCACACAAAAAATGAATTTTACGTTAGTAATGTGTTATTTTTTATGTACTTAAGAATTATGTCAGGGATATTAAAATACGAAACTTTGAGAAGAAGTTATTGTTATTTATCAAAAATTTATGACAACATATATAAGTTCTGCAACAGTTATTCGCAAGATATATGAATTGTATCTAAGGCAAATTATATTTAGAAAGAAAATCATTTCAGTATAAGATGCACATGATAAAATAACTTCAAAATATTGCTTAACAGGATATGATTTATAAGTTATTAAGTTCCATTCTAATGACTTATCAAGCAATTTTAAAAAATATCTTGCCCAGATATATTTTAATGAGACATACCAAATGAGGAAAAATTATCTAGGTAAAGAACTTTACAGTAATTTTACTCAAATGAGAAATAATTCTTGGGTTCAAACAGTGTAAAAATAGTAATTTACCTGTTAGAAAACTGATGGGAAATTCCTAAATTACGAAATGCGAATTTTCAATTTTAAGAGCTGAAAATTCTGAAGAAATATGGGTAATGAAACGAGTTATTATGATCTATTATTAAATTAATTATTATTCTGTCAAAACTTGAAAGACCTACTTTAATTATGGTAATGTATTACGTGATCTTAAGAAATAAAATTACGCACTCATGCAAATTTGACACATAACATATTTATAGAATGTCTAACAAGCTACGGAGTAGTTTCATTGCAATATTCCTATATGCAAGGAGTTTTGCATTTATTTTGTAGGAGTAATCTGACATAGGGAACATTTCTGGTTTTCGCAGTATCGTGTGATTCTAATATAAATTATGAATCCACTTCTTTTTTTCGATTTTAACATACTGGAAAACTGTGTTAAATACAAACTTAATAGATAATTTGTTCATGAAAAATCTAAACTTATCTTGACAATTTGTCAATTAACTCAATCTTGGCATCTTGCCAATCTACATTAGAGCAATTCATTTTGCTTGATATAGAGCCAATTCAATTAAACAGGACGAAGTTAACTCAGTTTTCTGAGTAACTCATTACATAACTGAGCAAATCATTACAAGTTCACGGTTTGCTGAAAAAAAAACCTTTTATACTTACCGAGATAAGAATTTTTTCGTTTTATTTTTTTTTATAATTATTTATTCTTTATTTAATAGATTTTTATTCATTATTGGAATTAATTTTTGCATGACTTATTTTAACGATGATAAATTCTAACATTTTTCACATGTTTCAGTAATTTTTGGATAGTTAATATGTTTTACTGAAATCCCATTTGTTACATTTGTAACATTACATATGCCACTGTGGAGTAATGTTTTGAATTTTCTTAGATATTTAATGTTTTTCCCTGTAAAATCTGTTTATATAATCTCGATAAGGGAGCATCAAGTCAGTTTTTAGTCTAATATAGATATTATTGGAGGTATATATAAGCACACACTAAATTAAAAAAGTCTACTTATGAACAATCGTATTTCATACTTTCAAATTAAATAATAAATTTTGATTCAAGTTTGAAAAAGAAAAACATCTTAATATAAATAATTTGGCAAACATATTTCAGCAGTACTTTAATGCAGATTATTTAAAATCATACCTAATCATGATTATGTTAGTACATTAAATCGCTTTGTCTTCGTTTTGAAAATGCCAGATCTATATCTATTGTTGCTGAAAATACGGTTTTAAAACAAGAAGCACATTAGATGAATTAAAAAAAAAAAAAAAAAAAAAAAAAAAAAACCCACCATCAACATGAAATTAATATTTATTATAGAAGAAGGATAACCAGATATTACTGCATAGATAAGCAACATATTTATATCCACTCATGTAGAGAAAATGAAGCATTACTGTGGGAAGAGAGACGACGCGTAAAATAAAATAGTATTAAAAAGAATAAAAATCACAAATGCTGCAATTTTTTGTTTTATTAACGTCGAACTTAGGAGAAGCTCAAGAGCTACTGGTGATGGATCCCGTAATTTTAAACCACTGTCAAATGACGAGAACGACACCTGACCTGGAACTCCCTCTTGAAAATTCTACATTACTCAAACGGGATGACTGGAGCTTTGACAGATTTAATGTGCTTCAGTCTCACTTCACGGTGGGTCTTTAGTGGCATTTGGACTCTAACCTACGACTCAACGAAAACAATGCTTGTAGTGAACTCGTGACCATGACCACACCCCTACCATGCCCACTACAAGTGTAAAAAGAAATTGCTCAATAAATGCTGGACGAGATGAATTTCTCACTACGCGTCTTTCCTCTGCAAAAAATTGCTCACTCGCTTTTCCATTTAACTAATCTTTAGAACTTAATTTTTTGTGTTAATTGAATTGAGACCCTTACCTTGTGGAATAACTGCGACTTACGTAAATTAAAATTACCATATAAGAAGTGTAGTGAATAGGAAATAAACAGATAAATACACTCATGGACAAAAATCAAAAAATTAGCGCACAAAATTTGGCATCAAGAAAATTAGCGCACCAAGAAAAGAAATTTTACACACGTAATGACTACTTTGATATAAGCAAATGATTAGAAAATCAAAGAAAAAGGAACATTTATTTCAGAGAAAAAGGCAAAAGAACGGAGGATTTAATACCCTGTTGAACTCCCTGTAGCGCGAATGCACGATGCGATACGATCGGGCATTGAGGCATACAAGTTCTGTATGATGTCTTGAGACATTTCGTTCCATATTTGCTGTAACCTTGCCTCTAGTTCGTTCAAACTCGTGGGATGCTAAACTCGCCGTCCCAAATGATCCCAGATATGCTCGATTGGAGTCAAATCTGGGGATCGGGCTGCCAAGGAAGATTAGTGACAGTGTGGAGACAGTCTTGTGACACCCTTGGCATGTGAGGCCGAGCATTGTCTTGTTGAAAAATGGCTCCTGGGAGCAGTTGCATGAGTGGCAATACATGTGGTTGCAGGATGTCATGCATATACCGCTGGGCTGTCATGGTGCCACGGATCAATACTAGGGGTGACCGTGTATTGTAGGCAATGGCATCCCATACCATCACACCAGCTATGGGAGCGGTGTGTCGCTGTAAAGCAAAGGCAGGATTGAGGCATTCACCACAAAGTCTCCACACACGAACCCGATTGTCATCACTGCTGAGATTGAATCTGGATTCGTCGCTAAAGACGACCTGGTTCCATTCCGCTGCAGTCCAGTTACCTCGTGAAGGGGCACCACTCCAAACTGAGACGTCGATGGGTAGGGCACGTAATGGGCAGCACACGTAATGGGAGCCGCGACCCCAAATGTCCTTCAGCCAGGCGACTTCGTATGGTTCGAGAAGACACAGGGGCCCCTAGTGAAGGTGCTACCTGTGCCTGGATGGCGGCCGATGAAACAGTTGGCTGTACGCGTGCATTTCTTACGATGTGGCGGTCTTCTCGACGACTAATATGTCGAGGGCGTCCTGAGCCTGATCTTCGTGTAAATGACATCTCTCTCTCTCTCGGATCCACTGGTTCCAACACCTCCTCACAACACAATCAAAGCGGACTAATTGACGAGCTACTCGCCTAGCTGACCACCCAGCTTCCATCATGTCGATGATTCTCTCCCTCGCAAACTGCGACAGCTGCTCATATGTCTACATAAACCGCGTAATGGCATGTCTACCTCAGCTCTTCCTTTGTAAACGATTCAGCACACTCAAACAAGCTTTGGTTACCCGTTATATACTCTACGGAGAACGACGTTAAACGCCCCATACAGGCTATACGTAATGCGCAATCACTCTGCATTTCTAATCATTTGCATATCTCACCAACATGTACCTTCATGCCAAGTTTCGTTGCGATCCCAATATTATTTCTTGGTGCGCTAATTTTTTTGTCCATGAGTGTATATTGGAGGTATTAGAATGATTAGAGGTAAGAAGAAATACGGGGGTAATGAGATTATTGAGCCCAGAATGTAGGTGCCAGAAGTTGGAAGTAATTTTCTAAGTGTATATTCCTGATTCAGATCCAATCCCTAGAGCTTTATTGAACTCGTACCATATTTCTAGAAATATGATTGGAATATGATCCAGTTTTATAGTTATGAAGATAAGTAGAAATTTCAATTATAATCTTTGGATAAGAATGCGATTAAGTATCGCTTCATATTAGTAATATAAATTAATTTTGATCTTATTCTAAATATTATCAAAGAGAACAAACATCTTGGGTTTGATTTTTTTTGGCAATTATATCACATAATATTATTAATTAATAAGGGGAGTTACACTGTTTTATTAGAAAGTGGCGGAAAAATATTTACTTCTTATACTAAGTTCATCTCCATATTTGCTGTTAATAAACAAATGATGATGTTAATGGAAGTCGATACAAATAAACATACGTGTGAAAAATTACAAGAAGTAGAGAATAATCTTTGCGTACTCATTGAGGACATATTTTTGTGTTCTGAATCGGTTAATTTCTCTGAATCCCAAGATCTCATACATTCTTATTCTCTTTGAATAACACATGATAAAAAAAATGGTAAAATAAAATTAATTTTCCTTTTACATTGGAATGATTTTATCATCTTCATAGAAGTATTTAATTTTGAAATTTTAGTTAAACATAATTATTTGCACTATTTTCCATGTAACCAAAATTACATGATACGTTGGTATGCCACCACAAAATGGAAATATAATTAATACCGTTCAAAGGAATTTTAATTCATTTAAACTATTTTTAAGATTAAAAACTATTTCTTCCGCAATTTTCAAAGAAATAGTATGCTAAATAGGAATTAAAGTGCGCCTGAATGTTATGCCGATTAAGAGGGAATGATCATTTACTGACAAATCTTAAATAATAAAAAGTTTCGTGGTGGATCCTCCTCCGTGGTAGATTCCAATATACTAAAGAAAAAAAATAATTGAAAAATAATTAGATAGAACATTTCTGGACAAATATTTCTGAAAGTAGCTACTCCACTTCTTTTTTATTCATCGAATGGCACTCTCTATTGAAATCCAATTAATTTCCAAATAGAACTTTCTTCAAAATAGAATTTTCCCTTCATGTACCTCGTATTTATGAGGTAACATATTAGAAAAAGGAATTCAATTAGAGTTAAGCTTTTTGTTACCATCTTTATAAAAAATACTTAAAGGTCAACAAGTTTTTTTTAAGTATTGCCTAATGCTTTAATTTCCTGTACTTTTCTTTAGCAACTTTTAAATTCAGTACAAATAACTCAAGGATAAAGTTGTAATGATGTGTAATTTTCTTCTAAAAATATATTTAATTCGTTTAGTATGCTTACATACATAACTGATGTTATATTATTTCAAACTAATAATAATAAAGATGTTAAATCTTTTTTTAAATCTTTTTATCCAGAATGTTTAATATTATTGTAAACTAATAAACATATAAATATTTCGTTTTATTAATACTAATTAATGATTCAGAATATTTAATTATTTTTTAAAAATAAAATAAAATAAAATTTCCAATACATTTCATTATTTTGATAAAAGAGATATATTTAATTTAAAGATTCATAAAGTACCGTTAAGAACTAGTTTCTTAAGCCTCAATATCTTAAATAACTTATTTGTTATTATATTTTGCACTGCATTAAACGTGATAAAGATACATGTTATTTGCAAAAACCTCGATAAAACCTTAAACTCGATAAACCTTTTCCCAAACTTTGTCAGTAAGCTTATTATTATTTGAACTTGAGAAATTTAAAAGATGATAACTTTAAAACAGATATATTTTTTTTATTTTTAAATTTTAGTTTATTTTTAATCCACCTTCCCTCTTGTTTTTCTATTTTTTTAAAAAAAAAATGTAATGTTTATTCGATCCTGTATATAATATTCTCTCTCTGTCTGATAGATGGCACTGCTCTCTACTTCCTATTTTTAATTTTAGTTTTCATTTAGTGGGCTCTTTGCGTTTTGTTCCTGTTATCTGGTTTTTTTTTCTTCTAATTATTTCTTAAAATGTTCTTTAATCTCCTGCTTAGAGATTAAAAAGGACCTTTTTCTTTGTTCATGAGAAACATCTTATATATATCTCTGTGTTTACATACATATTTTATTTAAACGCCTTTTTTGTATGTTTATAATTTGGAATTCTGTTATACACCACTTCGGTTTATAACATTTTTCTATTTAAGAAATTTAGGGAAGTAAAACGTGTTCAACCAAGCATATCTGTCTTCAGTCAAACACAGGATTTAAAAGTGTTATATTTTCTTTTTCTTTTTTTTTATGGTTTTTTTTTTCTAATTATTATCGATTTTTCAATTTCTGGTCTGTATATTTTTATATTATTTTTATTTTCTCGGCATCATTCATAAGTGTAGTATTTTTTTAGATAAATTTGTATCATAGCTTTTTTATGTTTTTTCATGTTCTAATATTTCTTTTGTGTTTATGTACCTAGGCAAACAAAAGTAATTTCATTGTTTTCGTTTTATTTAGTTATGTCTACCCTCTAAAAAAACGTTTTTTTTGTAAATATTAATTACTTTATTTTCTCTTTTAAATAGTATTCGCGTTTATACTATTTTTAATTAATACATTTAAACTATTACTTACATTTATTATTTGTGAGAATTACTAAATATATATATACACACAAATATATATGCATATATATATATATATATATATATATATATATATATATATATATATATATATGTGTGTGTGTGTGTGTGTGTGTGTGTATAAACTATTGGCCATTGCAACTACAACACCAGAAAGGAATAATCTGATGAACGTCAAAATCCCATGAAAGGAAGAAGAGGTTAGGATAAGCAAATTATTAGTATTTCAGCGCATTTAGACGACACATGAGACTGAAATGACATCTGAAGCATTGCGTAAAAGAAAAGTTGTATAGTGGATTTCTTGTTCTGATAGAGCTTTGTAAAGTCAGAGTATACTCAGAATATCGTGTTATGCCTCGAATTAGAAGAAAGGCTCACCAGCAAATGTCGGAATTCGATAGAGGCAGGATCGTTGTCTATCGTGAGTGTGGATTAGCGTTCCTTGATATTGCCCGTCGCACTGGTCGAAATCTAACCTCTGCCTTGTGAATGTGGAGACAATGGGTAGGTGAGGGCCATACTGAGCGGTCTGCAGGATCTTCACGCCCTCCAATGACTAACACCCGAGAGGACAGATATATTGTGAGGTCTGCCCTGCAAAACCGTACAACCACATCATTGACCATTGGTCAGAAAATGGACAGGTTTGCAGTACGCCCAGTATCCGCTAGTATGGTGCAACGACGTTTTCAGAAGTATGGACTGTCAGCACGGTGACCATTACTTCAGCTTCCTTTGACAATGCAGCATTGATAGAAACAGCGACTCTGGGGTACCGAAAACAAAGCTACGACAAAGCTAGATACAGGAGTGGCACAATGTCGTCTTTTCAAATGAGTCAGAATGAGTATCTTTTCAAATGACACAGGATATTCGATTGTTGTCCTGGTCTGCATGGTCTCCAGATCTGTCACCCACTGAAAACATCTGGTCATGGGTTGCTGACAGGCTGGTCCGCCATCTCTCTCCAGTTAATGCGGTTAATGAATTGTGGCATAGACTTGAAGCAGCATGGAATGATTTGCCTGTTTTTGTCATCCAAACCCAGTTCGACTCCATGCCTAACCGAGTAAAGACCATTTAAGCTGCTAGGGGTGTCAGCTGTTTCTATTAATTTCGCACCCATGCAAAGATCCAAACTGCTTTCAAATTTAAACATTTTGCTTTCATGCCATATTGTTTAAGTACAATAAATATCTTTTTTGCAATTAATTTCCTTTATGGTGTTGCAATTTCAATGGCCAGCAGTGTATATACACTCATTGCCATAAAAATTAGTGCACTAAGAAACAGTCATCAGAATAAAGCGAAATTTTACATAAGTAAGTACAACGTAGATGTAAGCAAGTGATTTCAAAATCAAAGTAAAATGATCATTTACTGTATGAAAATTTCAATACCCTTTTAGGCCACCTCTAGACTGATTGCAAGATATGATACGGTTGGGCATTGAGGCATATAAGTCCAGTATGATATCCTGCGACATCTCGTTCGACAGTTATTGTAAACGCGCCTTTAATTCGACCAAACTCGTAGGCTGTCCAACTTGTCGTTCTAAATAATCCCAGATATGCTCGATTGGTGACAAATCTGAGGATCATGTAGGCCAGGGAAGGGTAAAAATGTAACGGAGGCCGACCTGTGAAGCCCTTCTTGTGTGTGGGTGAGCACTGTCCTAATGAAAAATAGCTCATTGGGGCCCTGCCATGACTGGCAACACTTGGGGCTGAAGAATGTCACGAACTTATCTCTGGGCTGTCATGGCGCCGTGGATCAACATTAGGGGTGACCATGTGTTTTATGCGATGGTACCCCATACCCCATTAAGGAATGCCCAATTACGCTGCATTTCTAATCATTTAACTACATATTTGCCTGAAACGTACATGCATGACAAGTTTTGTAACAATCTCACCCTGACTTCTTGGTGCGCAAAGGAAATTTTTATGGCAATGAGTGTACACACACACACACACACACACACA
>BMAW01068915.1:552747-617167 GCA_019974015.1 Nephila pilipes | reverse complement strand
CACACACACACACACACACACACACACATATATTATAGATATACATACACACATACACAGACACCCTCCCATTTATATATATAGAAAGATGTGAAATATTATTTTAGCAATAGCAATTGAAGTAACTTATTGTGAAAATTTAATAAAACTTTTAATAGTTATAAATATTCTCATTAATTTGATTCTGTCATCAGAATCAAAAAGAGGATATATATAAGCAGGATCTCTTCTATTAAAAATATAAACATATTTAAATATAACAATTGGAATTCTCTCTTATACATTAAGCTTTTATATTACTTAATGGTTTTCAGACAAGAGAAAAACCAAAAACCAAATATCTTTAAAAGAAACCACCAGAAACATGCAATCTTTTGAGTTTGTCAGACAAAATTGCTACTTTTGAGAATTCTAATAATACGCAATTTATTTTGAATTATATCTTGATATTCCAAACAAATTTAAATCATGAATAAAACATTATCTAGCTGACAGAAAAAGAACTGGGCTGCGCATAAGTTAAAAGATAAAAAGAGCTTTTATTTAAACAATGAGAATTAATTGAAAATGTAGTATGCAAATTTTATAGAAATATATTTTTAAATACATTATGGTATTTTATCATGTATCTTCGGCAGTAAGTTGTAAAGGGGAACTATTCACTAATAAAAAACAAATAAAATGACTAACTGGAAAATTGTAACCTATTTTGTAATAGTTACAAACATTCTCATTAGTTCTGCTTAGAGTAGATAATTATCGCATCTATGTATCTTTATTTTAGGATGGGTAGATTTGTTACATTGTAAATCTATATTTAGACAACTGATAAGTAGAGATATCGAGTTTTTTTTATGCTGATATTTTATAAAATACTTTTTATTTACCAAAGAATTATGAAACTTAAAAAAAAAATTCATAGTCATAAAACTAAAAAAAAAAAAAAAATGAATAAAAAGAGCTTGGAAGATATTCCTGAATCATAACGGAAACAGTCATTTTTTCTTATTTATTGATTTTAATATATTTTTCTGAACAATGTTATTTTAATGTATGAAAAAAAGCAATTATTTCACAAAGCACAAGTATGAAAAAATGATGACAAATAATAAGAGAAGAGATATAAATAGTAAGCAAGCTTCAAGTAAGTTATATGGAACATATATCAGATAAAAAAGTTTTGTATATATGGATATTTTAACATGTGTGTGATTATTACTACAGAATATAAATTAATACTTTCAGTTGAAGGAAAATTTGATAGAAGTCACAAAAGTTATTTTATAAAAATAATATTTCGAGGTCCATTTGTTTCAACCTCCTATGGTCCGTAAAATAGACAAGAGCAGAGAACAAGATGAATGTGTTATCAAAAATTATGTACAAGCATGGTTACGTTTTAACATAATCACTGAGAAGATTCAAATTTTTGTCATATTGTTGGACAGACTTTCTGATCCCCTCAATGAAGAACGTGGCCGTCAGTGATGCGAGATAGAGCTGCACTTTGGAAGCTCCTCATTTGTCTGGAATCTTAGGCCTTCTAGCCAGTTCTTTAATTCAAATAAGAGATGAAAATCACTCGTCACAAAGTCAGTCAAAAATATGTGCCGGATGATCAAATGCATACCATTTCACCAGCTCCAGAAGCTATTGGGTTACGGTAGTACTGTGAGAGCCGACGTTGATGGACAGCCACTAAAGTTTTGAATAGTTCTTTCCAGCCATCATTAAGTCTGACAATAAACAGGTGCATTGATCGTAGTCCCTTTTTCCAAAAACTCAACAAGAAAGATATCTTTTTGGGTCCCAAAATCTTCAGCCATGACCTTCCTGCTGTTGAAAGTTGTTTTTACAGACTTGCATCCTTGTTTCTCTTCAACGCGAACGTCGGCACGTCTGTCTTTAAGTTGTCTGCGCCTTTCATACACAACACCATCTCTCATAAAATATTCACCTTATATTCCAATTTTTTCTGGTAAATTTATCCCGCATTCTGCTTGAAGAAAGAGAATAGCTATATGCAACTCGCAATTTGGGGGGGGGGCGGCATAATTTGTACCATCTATGTTTCCGTGCCTACAGTTATGCTAAAATTGCGTGATGGCGTTGATAATAATGAATGTTATAGTTAAAGAGAGATGCATCCTCACCTGCTACCACTTATCTCGTTATTTAGCAACTCGATCGGATATCGATAAAAAACCTCGACACTCGTATTAAAGTTTCTTGGGTCTTGCATCTCTTTAGGTGAAGAGATAATTTTTGTAGAAAACTAAAAATTACTCATCCAGTTTCAATGGCTTTTTAATTGTAAGTAAGGCAAACCATTAGCTTTTAATATAGTTTCATGTTGTTAAATATAATGCTCAAAATAATTATGGAATATGATTTTGAATAAAAACACCGAAAGAAAAGAAGTTATATATATATATATATATATATATATATATATATATATATATATATATATATATAATTATATTAAATTGAATAAAAAATTACTAAAAAAGAAAAATTATAATTCAAAAGAAAGTATGTTATAAAATAAACCAAAAACCAGAAGTATGAAAAATATGTATAAATTGAAAATTTTTAAAAATTAAAATTCTTTTGAAAAAATGGAAAATAATATATTTAATGACGTAACAGACTTTGACTACTAAGCTGAGTTACTTTAGATATATTGGTCAAATTATCCCCAACATTATAAATATATATATATATATATATATATATATATATATATAAAAGTAAAAAATTATGAACGGAAAAAACAATAATTAAGTTTTATTCACCATACTTATTTATAGACAAAAAAGTGTCTATCATAAAATGAAGACCGTGCGTTTTTTGAATAAGACTGTATAATTTAAGCATGGAATTAATGAGGATGAAAAAAAAAATAACTAGAGAACTTGCCAGTTGATGAAGTCCTTTTGAGAGTCATATGATGTTAGTAAGTTTTCTCTCTAGAATTTTCTATACAAGTACAATTGGATTCGTGTCAGAGAAATATACTGGTCTATCCATTTGAAGGAGCTTATCATTTCAATGGAAATTGGCATCTAAACGAGCCCGAAGTGGTCAGGCGTTATCGACCAAGAAATGAATTCGATACTGATGTTAACAGCGTAAAGGACAGCATTAGATCTAAATTAGTTAAACATCACATTTCTGAGGGGTCAGTTATTAATTCTTGATGTACAGGTGGGCATTTCCATGCAAAGGGAAGCCAACCCAAACATGATTCTATCTCACCCAGATAAGACACCATATGTGAACAGTTTCACAAATATCGCATTATTCCAAATGCCACGTTTTCTCCGGATTTTAAACCTGCTTTTACCGAGTTTAGACTAAAGAAATATTTCAGTTGTACGTGAAGGTTTCTTCATTCCATCTCTGCTCTAAATTAAATATTTTTGAATCTTTTTTTACAAGCATGATTGAAGTCTATTAACTGTATATGTCAGTGAGAGCAACAACTGGTTAAGCTGATTCTCTGTTGCCGTAAATTCTTTGAAGGTGATGTTACAATTAAGCAGCGTACTTCTCTGCTGATCATTATAGATACCGATTCTCATTATATGTTATCGCTTATCCTTATCTTTGTCTAACACATTCGCAGTTTCTAAACTAACGTTTCAGCAAACATTTCGATTCCAGGCAATGAAAACGACACTTTTAGACACTCTGTAAGCTTCCTTTGCGGAAGATTGTTTCTAAGTGATCGATATCCCTTCTAGATACTAATTTGTGTAGGGTATGTTGTTGGGAAATCGTATTCACAGTTACAAAATGAGTAACCATTATTATATTCAGTGCGTGTCAATTTTTTCTAATCACCAGACCACATGAAAAATGATGCAGGTACCTTTTCAATCCTTATCTACATCAGTTTTTCTACTTCGCAGACAAATTCTTCAAGTATATGCCATAATTCTAAACACGATAATTTTCTTTTCGTATTCTCACCTTCATTTCATGCTCTCATAAAATGTTGTCGCTTTTAGAGCTGTTTCATACCGATCTCATAAAATCTTCTAATTGTTTTGATAGGAACATAATGACATAATTTTACTCGTTCACACTGAAAAAAAGGGTCGAAGAATTCAGAAAGCTAAATATATAGTTAAATAGAAATGAGGTTGTAGTTTTTGAGTTTAATCAACAACTTATCCGAGTCGAATGTTAATTTTCTTGGTCTAGCTTCTCTGGAAAATTTGACATAATAGTTATTTAACTTAATTCCTCATAAGCTTTGGATTTTTGGATGATTTGAGACAACGATGCATTAGGAGCTACATTATAGCTACTGGCAACGGACCTTGACATTGTGAGCTATGGTCAAGTAACGAAGACAGCGTATTCAGTGTGTGTGTGAGGGGGGGCTCCTATTCTTAACTTCCACACCCTGATAGGCATTTGACATTTAGACCAATTTTACAGTGTAGAAATTCCCATCATTCTACGCGACGAGCCATTAGTGGAATCAGGACTCGAGCTTAATACTTAACTAATTATCTGTGACCATGAAGCTCATGACTATGACTTTTCTAACTTTAAGGAAAAATAACTATTTGGCAAATTTAAAAATTTGAGAAACCGAATAATAATTGCTACCCTCCGCCAAGTAATAAAGCTACATGTCCTTATATAATTAAATTATGAAAACGTTTTTATTATATTTATCTTAATACATAGGGGGAAATGTAAAATATCCTGTCTTGTACTTTTATACTTATATTTTTCTTTTTATTTCTTTCCCTTTCGTTAAAATATCATATACACATCTTATTGGAAATTTTAAAAATGTTATTAAAATATCTGAAAAAAATGTGATTCCAATGACAACATATTTTTACAATCATTTTACTTTCCCATGATTAGAGATAGAAGTAATGAAATTCAAAATATTCCAGAAGGAGCATTCTATTATGAACTATTTTAAATAAAGTTGGGGTGTGTTATTAGAATTCTCTACTTCTCATTAAGCCTCAGAAAATTACATTAATTTTTTTTATTTATTTCTGCTGTTTATATTTGAGCCTGTTATTATTTCTAATTTAAAAGCAAGCTTTTTCCTAAGTCAAATACTTATTATTTTTTATTTTTATTGACATTAGACGTTATTCCATTAAAATTATTTTAAAATGTTAAAATTAGATGATTTATAGATTTATGTTTTTACCACTTTTTAAATTTTTGTGAAAATATTGAGATATTCATCGTATTTTTCTACTGATTTTGAAATCTATAAAAAATTGATACTTTTCTATCATAACCTATTAAGCGTTTTCAATTTCACAAGATAATACCAAAGAATTTAGATCCTGTGTATACAGAGAGTGAGTTCCAAAATCGCGCACCCGAAACTAGATCAATGATATTGATATTAATTATCAGGAATATAGTAATTTTTCCTCTTTCATCTGTCTTAACTATAATTTCTCATATTAATCAATTGAGACATTATCATAATTACATCTAGAAACTAATTGATCGTTTGGAACTAAGTTATCTATTCTACGTTTGCTTTTAAAAATTATTTATTACAGGTAATAACTTTCTGTGTTTTTGAAGAGAGTTAAAGACATTATATACAGTTATAATTCAATTTCTAACACAAATATTCCTTTAGAAGGTGTTACAATTATATAAAATTCTACTAAGTACATTAAATCATTTTAATGAAAACTCTAATCCATTAATAATGATTTTCTTTTCCACTTTCCTTGATATCTTTTCCCTAACTTTTGAGGGAATTTTTGAATATCACAAAATATGTTCGTATCATGTAATTTTTTTTTTTTTTGCTTTGGTCATACTCAAAAAAAAAAAAAAAAAAAAAAAAAAAAAAATCTTAAACTTTTAAATTAATCGTTCTGCTTGAATTCACCATTTATTGCATAACTTTCTAATTAAGTTATCGATACCATCTATATATTTAGGGAATTAACTTTTCTATTCTTTATAACTAAATTTTTCTATTCTACTGTAATTTTTTTCCTTTATTTTTTTAACTCTGGTATAAAATACCTCTTAGAGCTCCAACTTTTCAGTTGTACAATTTTACAAAAAGATCTAGATTTCAGAGTAATAAATAGGTATTTTTTGCAATTATATAATCTTTTATTATATTTAAAATCTTGACATCTATTTCTGATTAATTCTTTAAACTAAAATCTGTACTAATAAAATAAAACTTAAATGGATATTTTTAAGTATCTCAATTTTTTTTTCTTTCTCTTCATAAAAGAAGAAAATGTTAAATTTTTAATATTGTTAAAAATTGATTGATGTTCTAAACATGGGTTAGAAGTAATTTATAAATTTGATTTAAGGACATCTGTATAAGTCACAGGCGGAAACGTTTTCGGATGTTAAAAATTCTTCAGTCTGCATTCGAAATGTTTATTGGAATACAATTTGCTTTCACGATACATTTCGTTAATGAAAGTTCAGCTATGAAAGTTTCTTAAAGATTATTTCTGGAATTTAAAAACTTTCAGGAAAACGCTTCTTTGAAAAATTTAATTTTACATTAACTTCTGTAACAATATTTAGTAAAGATTTAACTAATACAATAAATTTTTAACATAAGAATTCAATAAATTTTTGTCGTTCATCCAATCATGTTTTAAGGAAAACATGTTTTAAATAATTTAGGTATTGATTAAAATATATACTGTTTACTGCACATTATTTCCCCCACCATAGGTATTTATACTTTCAATTGTCTCTTCAAAAATATACTGTAATGAAATAAATTTCATTATGAAATTTATTCGAAGAATAAAGCGAAAAGTTAGCTTAGCAGATAATACCAAGGATTTTATTACTGACAACGTTTTGCAGCTGAGTTGAGGAGTCGAATTCAGTTTCCACTGAAAATTAGAATAATGGGGTCATTTCACTTAAAATGGAATTCAGCTACAAGGTTAATTTCTGGTGGGGTATGAAAGAGAGGTACAAGTTCAAATGACGTCCTCATCATTTGACCACGGTACTAGGCTACATTTAGTTCTAGTGTCTAAAGTGGCAATGATTCAAACTAAATCAGTTAAAGAGAGCAGTGAAAGAAAAAATGGTTTTCTCGTTTCTATTTGAAATTACTTTAGTGTTTTGAATGCTTTTTTAGACGCATTTGTGGTTACATTTTTTTTATATTCTAAATGGTAGTGTTAAACAGAAATGACAAAAATGTTACTTCGAGTGCTGTTATCTTATAAGAAAAAACAAGCAGTCGTTATGCTATTCAATATAAAAGGCGAATGTGAAAATTTTATGCTGTTTAAAATTAAGACTTAATTCCACATTTCAGTAAGATTTAAACTTCGCAAAACAAGGAAGATTTTTTGTTTTTGGCAGAAATAATAGAACTCTGCATTTGGAATTCAACAGCGACTGTTAAAATCATTATAACTCAGATTAGGATATACGAGTATGTGAGCAGAATGTGTTAAAAATTCCAGAACAATGTTTGGAAGAAAAAAATAATAAGTAAAAGGAAAATCAATAATCTTCAAATAGAGTAGTTATTTAAAACATATATTTTACTTTTAAAAAGTAAGAACGAAAATAGTTGAATACGTTATTTATAAATTAATACTCTTAAGTCACATACAAAGTAAAGTTCAGTCAAGGGATTACCTTGTTTGTCTCTTCGTAAGTACTTAAGAAAGATAAAATTAAGCTCTAAGTTTCTTGATAAAGTGGTCTATTTTACCTCCAATTGTAAAAGTTTTAGCAATTGTTTTTCAAAATTTTATTTTTAGAGTAATTTAATTAAATAAAGTTTCGCATATCCATTCGAAATTACAAGCTGAAAGCAACTATCTACAAGTGTCAGAATGTTGTGCATTGCTTAAACAAAAAGAAATAAGTTAAATAAGATATGCTACAATGAAACTTGTCGTAAGCAGAGTGGTAAATAATATGAGAAAGGAGCTCGGTAGAATTTTCAATAACACAAAAGAATGGTTGGTCTCTTGAGAAAACAATAACAAAAGCCTTAATTAATTTCACTTAGTTTATTCACGAACATTTTAGCGTTAGTGTTTGCAGAGAAATTAATAAATTGAATTAAGATTGTACAATTACCATGGAGAAATGGAAGAGAAAAATCTATTTACCGAAATTATTCGAAACAAAGGATAAGGTATTTTCATCCTTTGTTAAAATGCCTTATAACAAGAAATTTTTAAAATTTGCTGATGGGAAAACTAGTTTAATACTTTGGGTTTAGTGATACATCAATCGACTGAAGGTAGTAGCTTAGATCCTTAAGAATCACGGGCTAGTTATTGGTATCAACAAGCAATCGATGATGATGTAGTTGAATTGATTATTTCAGTGAAATAAAAAGTATAAAAACCATTGAACTATAACGCATTGTCACATACATAAAGTATGTATTGGTAAAAGTTATTAATATTTAAATTGTTAGAAATATGGTGTTAAAAATTATTTAAAATATGTAAACTAAGTGTGGATTAAACATATTGCGGAAAACTATGTTAGAAAATCAAAAGAAGTTTTTTTAAAAAACAAATTTGGTCTATGAAGGAGTCACAGGGAAGATGAAACGACATAAACCGTTTAGTGGTTAAATTGGTTGGAATATAAAAAGTTTCAAATAGTGATGTAATAATATAAATTGATACAAGCATACAATTTATATTTGCCAGATATATTTTTACTACTTCTTAGTCTTAAACCTAATAGTAAAATAGTACTACAAATATAGTAAACTAAAAATAAGTCAATTAACTATTGTAATAAAAACTGCTAGAAACTGCAAAAAGGGGAATGAATCAATTTGACTAAAGAAATATTTATATGAAATAAATTGTTACTCTTAAACACTGAGTAATATGTAGTATAAGTAAATGAAATTAAGGCATGATTGGATGCATAATTTACAATTTAAAACTTTATTTAATAAAAACAGCGGAATTTATGAAAATCATTGAATGTATTTTAATTGCAAATCTTTGAGCAGTGTACTTTTTTTTTATTTTTTATTTTTTAAGCATTTCTTAAGAATGCTCAACTTTTAAACCTTTTATTTTCTTAAAACATCTCAAGAACTCAAAATTATTGCTTTCCTTTTTGCATCACCTAAAATTATTTGAATCACACATATCTCTTTTGAGACCTATTAAGCATTATCTGCATCTGTTGAAAGCTTAAGGTGATGTTAAGATATTGATATAGGAGTGAATAAATTAGAGCAGATGTTCTAAAGTAATCCTGTAATGGATTCTCACGCGCATTTCCCTTCAACTAATTTTTGGGGCTACTGTATTACGTTATTTCAATTGAGAACCTCGCATTGGGAATGAACCTGGGAAAAATAAATTAGCATTAATATATAAGAATTGTAGTGAATCATATAGGGATTGAAGGTAATTGAAAGATTAGAGATAAGAGGAGATAGAGGAAGTAGCAAGATTGATGATCATACTGAGTAGGTGCGAGCAAGTAAGATATGATCGAAAAATGGATACCTGACTTAAATCCTGATACTAGAAGAGTATAGGAATCAGATTATATTTTTCCGACCCAATTATTTGTTGTTCATCTAATTAGAATTCTGAACTGAATCAGCCATTTCGTAAACGACGTAAGTAACATAATCAGAACTTCTCTGGGATTTATAAAAATTGCGTAATACTCACGTAAGTGAATTTCAGAGGATTATTTAGGGCTGAATGTAGTAGTCAGACGTTAAAGTTTATAAATAGTTGATAGTTTTTATTATTTATGAACAATAAGTTAAAAAAATTAAAAACCGTCTTTGATTTATGTTTAACAAGAAACGTAGTTAAATGGTATTTAAATTAAACAAAACAGTCACATTAATCAAATTTTTAATTCAAAATTAATGAAGATATCTCTTACAAATTAATATTTTCATCTTTTTCTATCAATAAGGCGTATAATCCTTTTCTCTATTATTCTCCTCTGGTCAACTTCTGCAATTGACCAGTTTTTATATTGTTAAGCACACTATATTGTTTGAACAGAACGGAATTTAGTGAGTAGCAGGGTTTTGGCCCAGATTGTCGGCTTACATTTAAGGGTGCATTTACAAAAGAAGAGTACATTTGGAAAATACTTGCTTTTATAATGTTTGGTTCAGGACGAGATTAGGTGCATGCTCCACATTATTAAATTATTCTGATAATATTTATGTGTGTGTGAAAGATCGTAAAAAAAAATTAAATATTTTTGGAACTAATCTTTATTGAGTGATTATGTTTCTTATATAAATAACAACCTTGGTTTGTTACAATCTTATTCACTGAGAATCATATTTGAAAAAAAAAATATAAGGGATTAAACTGAATTTTTTTAAAAATATAAAGGAATGATTATACTGTTACTAATATGTGACTAAATAATTGTTTCATAGTGAATAAAATTCTTTTTAATCATCGTTATCTTACATGAAAATTTTCTTTCATTTTTAATGAGAAATCATATACTTTTCCCATAAAGCGTTTATAAGAATTTGAATTATCCAAGAATGCATTGACACATATCAATATCGAAATAATATGGGATATTGAATTTATATGTAAAAACCACACACACAAAAGTCATGAAAAATAAGTACCAGTAACTTAATTTTGTGAAGGTAAAAAAGGCATTGATATGATATTTTTGGTGTTCCACACAATAATATAACCTGTAGTCTGAGGAGATTTTTAAAAGTGTTTAATCTATTCTATATATACGAATATCTTAATCATAAATATTGTTATCATTCTCAACTGACTAAAAAAAGACATATTTACCATTCATGCAAGTCAACAGGGGATTTTCGCCATCCCATTTCATTCATTAGTTCATACGCGATATCGTTCGTTTCGATTCCCTCAGGCGTCAGACCTGTTCCAACCATCGTGCTTCCTTCGTATGTTCTTCCCTCAAAAGGTCCCTAAAACGAGAATAATTTAATTATTGACAACCCTTCAAGCATACATTTAGCTCAAATTAAATCAATATAGCTACCTACCTAAAGGACAGAAAGAACTTTTTGTTTCCCTATGTATGGTTTTTATTTAATTGTAGCTATTATTTGAGAAAGCTTACTTGAATGTAAAATAGGAGTTTGGGCTATTGTTGGGAGATATTTAAAAATGATAGGTTTACAATTTGTGTTTATAATTGTGAATAATAACATAGAATAAATTTACAAACTTATATTTCAAATTAAAAGTATCGTATGTTACTAATGTGCAATCTGAAAAAAAATGAAAGAAATAAAGAAAAATGAAAAATAATTTTCTGAGGTATTAGCTATTTTCCCCGATAAATATCAATACAAATCTGAGTTGTTACGTGTTTCAATTTTCATGAATATCTCTAATTTCTTATAAATTAAATGTGAAATTATTTCCTTAAAGTAATGAAAAAGATTTCAACTAATAACTATACTATCATGTTTCTGAATTTTGTGTCTGTTTTATTGAGGTTTCTAATCATAAATGTTTAACTGAAAAACGATGATATAACTAGTTTTAAGCAATTTTTTTTCAGTACAAATACGAGCGCACACTCCCATTGTAACGTTCTCTGATTATTATTTAATTCATTTTCACTTATAAGTCTAATAATATGTTCATTAAATTACGCAGTAAAATGAAGAGGAAGATAGATGAACCAAACTAATATATTTTTACTCAAGTATAAGTAATTTAAATTTTGAAGCCATCCTACTTTCTCTATGGCTTTTTACCTAAACGTACTTGAACCTTTGATTTAAATAAAAATAATTAATTTGTTGCTTACCGGCTCACTCGGGTTCGAGTGAGTAAAATATTTGAAAGAAAGGTCTCAATTTTCCTAAATTTTTTATCTATATATTATACGATTTCTTTGATATTTTTTGAGATTCAGAACGGCAGATTTAGCTGTATTACTTAGATTTACTACCATCAACAAATTAAATTCTAACTACACAATTTTTTTTGCAGCTTATGTATATATCTGATCAAATATATAGATTGCTCTTCATAATTTCAATCTAAAAGCCATCGATTACGTTTAAATTTATTGGGGCAAGAATTTATTTTAAACAATCCGAATAAAAAGGGTCTCCAAAGTGAGTTGAAGGGAAAGTCGTGATATACACCAATCTCACAGAATATTCCTTTCTGAAAATAATTTTAATCCAACAAATCGATGAGTGAAATCGCAATTTTCATTAAAATATACGCCATACTCGTTATGATAATTAGTTGTAGAAACCTTTTGAATATTTTGATTACGAAAAGAGAAAGAAAGAATATGAAGGCTGTTTGTGTAAGCAGAGCTAAAATCGATAAAAAGTTTTCCAGTAAACTTCGAGCGTATCGGACTGTGTCTTGGTAATGGCCGACGAAAGCTGTTACAGGATTATGTAAGTGAACAGGTAGAAGCATGCGAATAGTTTTACTGAGTTATGCTTATGGGTATAAATAAGGCTCTAACTATTTTTATTTACTCTTTCATTATGCTGAATTTGTGTTATTAGTTGTACAGAATGACGATAAAAATTTAAGCAAAATTGCCTTATGCCAAAAGATGAAACCCGCCGATATGACTAATGTATTCTTGAAAATTGTTCACTGAGCATTTATCAAATTTCTTAAAGTGTTCAGATTTTTTGACAAGAAAAAGAAGGTGGGGGAATTTTGTTGATTGTTTTTTGTTGTAGAAGTTGGGAGAATTTTTGATTGCTGATAAAAATGAAGAATTGGATGCATGAAAAATGTTAGTTTTGAAAATAGTTTACAAATAATATATAATATGGGCTTGGAGAATTTTGTACTTTATATGCTATTTTTCTATAGTTCCTGAAGTCTGATAGCCGCGGAAGTCTAGTAGCTATGGTCACAGACTCGCCGTGGCCAGCCACGACGAGCCTCCATGACTCTAAACACCTGTCGTGCATCCGGGGATGATGCTTGTTAAATCTATTAAGGCTCAAAGTCCTCCCGTTGGAATGGTGGGGAAGTTAGGAGAGGGTGGTACCAGCTCAGGTGTCGTCCAGTCACTTGACCGAGGCTCCAAATTGTGAGGTCCATCTTCAATAGGCTTTGTGTTTTTTCTAGTGTGACGTTAATGAAACCAATCAATCAATCTATGATTCCTGATAAAATTGAAGATTTATTCGCATGAATAATGTTATTTTGAAGAATAATTTACAAGTAATCCCGAAAATTGAACACTTCTTCAACACAGTCTATACAATAATCTATACGAATAATTGTTATTGTGATTTTTTAATTTTTATAACTTTACAATATTCATGTTTGCTTTAATAAGTAATAGTGACTTCGGTGGTCACGGTTGCATCTAGGTAGAGCTGACTTGAGGTCGGTTGTTTTCGTCGAGTCATCAATAAAATCCTTGATGCCGCTGAAGACCCGTGTAGAGAAGTTGAGGCTTGTTAAACCTGATTGAGGTCCGATTGCGACATGCGACGTTGTCGTGGTGCGGAAGTTTGGAGAGAGAGGTACCAGCTCATGTGTCATCTTTGTTTCTTGACCGAAAAGCAAAATTAAGAGATCCGTCGCCAATAGACCTCGTATTGTTTTTCGGTATGACATTAAAAAATAATTACATTACATTAAGAAGTAGTAAGAAACACATACACATATCCCCGCTTTTAATAATTTGGATAATGGCTTACTAGCTAAAATGCAAAGAATTGAGGCCGCTTGGAGAAAAACATTACTCTTCCTTTAGGGAAAATAAAAACCATCTTTGTGTGATGAATCATTGAAATTCCGTTTTTCCTTAACTCATATCACTGAGATGAATAATTTGGTTTTGATTTTGAATGAAGTCAGATATTAAAGCCTTTTTTCCTTCACAGGACTTGTTATATTATCAATACGCTCTAAAAATATTATTTTAAAATTATCAGAGGGCTATCGTGATTTCTATATACCAACTTGAACTCACACCTCAACTGCTAACTTAAAATCTATAAAGGTGAACAGTAAATGATTTTTATTTATATTGATTGTTTGGATGATAATTTTAAAATGATATTGTTTATTAAATACTTGATTTCTTAAATTTATAAGAAGGATTGAAATAATGAAAAAATTCGTAATACAACTTTAAAATAACAAAGATGAAATAAGTAATAATAGTTTTGTTAAGAAAAATATAGATTGAAAATAAAATAAAAAAGAATAACACCACACATACAAAGAAAATAAAAATCAATTAAAAAAATATCAATTAAGAAAAGTAATTTTCCTCATGAAATAAAAGAATCGGAAATTACATCAATTCAATAGATAATATTTAAATAATTTCCACTTCTCTCTCTCTTTATCTTAAAAAGCTAATAGATTATATAAGTAATCGTGTATCTTATATTGCTTATGTTAAAAAATATATTCGCAAGAAAAGTAATATGTCGAAGACTTTGAAATTTTTTTTTTACATGGTGCACAATATTTAAAAATTTCTTCATGCTTCATTTCCGTTGAAAAGTTAGACATATATTCTTATTCTTTTAAAAGTCATTCGATTTCGCTTAAAAATCATATTTCACTAGAGATATAAAATTCTAAGGGTACATAGATAGATTAAAAGAATAAAATGTGTATGAGTAGGAACTAGAAAAACTGAATAAAATATTTCTTGGAAATTTTGTGCCAAAAATAAATTTCTTTTTTACATTAAATAAATAGAATGCTTTTAATTATATTGATTATATTTTAAAGATGTTTTTAAAGCCAGACACACAGAAAAGATCATGCTTTATCTTTGAAACTTGATAGGAACCAATGATATAAATTGAGTACTAATTTTAGATTAGTTTTTTCAATCATGAAAGCTTGGATAAAAGTAATTATGTAATTATGTGGTTAAAATAGATTTTTTTTCGATTTTTTCTCTATGCATTTATCAAGTTCATATATTTGTAATTATGCGCTTTTTATATATCGATGAAATAAAGCTAATAGATAAGGAGGCAATTATAGCTTATGTATTTGTAATTTTAAAAATAAGTTTAGTACATTGAAAATTTAAGGTAATGTAAATTTAAGAGTTAATAAAGGGTAGCCTCAGCTTCGCTTCTATCACGTATTTGAATAATCTCAACCTAATAAAGTTCACACATTTCTGAATAATCAGGGTCGTCATATCTTTTCCTTAATTATTTTCATGCTTAAAAAAAATTAAAAATGTGTATGAGTATTATGAATTTAGCGCAGAGCCTTCCTTTACGAAAGAGTTCCTAAAATTTTGTCATGTCAGACCAATAGCAAGCTGGATCCGAAGTAATAACCTTCAATATAAGTAATAATAATATAAGTGACCATCTTATCTCTCTCTACTCATCTACTACTAATGATTCCCCCTACCTCCTTTTTCTCCCATCTCTGTTCACTACACTTCGATTTATAAAGAGTAAAGCTGATTTAAATAATTCACTAATTAATGGTCTCGAATGAATAAAACATCATAGAAACGTCTACAAGTTCAATTGAAGGGAAACACACGTTTGAATCGCGTAACAGTAGTGTTACGTTTTGATGTGAATGAACTCATAGATGATGCATTAGAAATGAGCTATTTTCACAATAATTTATCTTCTTCTTTAACCACATGCTTTATATTTTGAATTTGTTAATATATAATGCATACAGATAAAGATATTAATTAATTTTACTAAGACATCGCAAACATCTTATAAAAATTTAGAGAATTTAGAAAACTTAAATTTAGAGAATGAAGGATTTAGTAGTTACGGTATATTAATGTTTAGTTTCAATTAAACGCTATTAAAGCACTTCAATTTTTATACATTTTAAGTAAGCTTTGTGACTTTATGATACAAGAGAATAATACACTATAATTTATAATTGGATAGAGGTATTGAACAAATTAAGATTTCTTAAATATTGGTAAATTACTTAAATATTAATGTTTCATTCATTTTTGACTAATTGTATTTTCATGTAAAAGTAAAAAAGTAATTTGATTCTTTTAAAAATAAAATAAATAATGAAACTGAGGCTTATATCTGGAAACTATGAAAAAGACTTGGATTTGTGAGAGTTCTTCAAAAAATAGCCGGATAAATTATGGAAAGTCTTACAAATTGTTTATTATCTATCTGTTTTAGTTTTACTCTGAATTCAAATTCAGGGGACAACAACTCGAATGTAAACCAACAGACGTTTCGGAAAAAGGTTGTTTGCTTGCTGTCACTCTAAATTAACTTATCGTTTTATCGAAAACATCAAAAATAAAGGAAATGAATGGTGTTACTTCTGCTTGAGAGGAATGCCTGCCATTAAGATACTTAAGAAGAAATATCAGAGATAAATTGTATCCTTTTTGTGTGAGAATACCTTTGTCTGAGAGAGTGAGAAATGTGACTTTTCTTACAGAGAGAGAGCAATAATATGTTACTTTCTGTCATGTATATTGTCAAAAGAAGTTTTATCATTGCAGAAGTTATGTGAAACGTTATAACAGCAAAACAAAAAGTAAGTTTCACTTTGAAATTCTTTTTAAAAATTCATTTTTATAAGCAGCTGTGTTTTATTTAATGCATTATTATCTTAAATTGTTATTATAATGTCATATTGTTGTTACTGTTTCAACTTACATTATTTCATTATTTTTACAAATTTAAATTAAATATAAGCGAATGAATTTCTCAATAATCGAAGGCTCTTTTTTATTAAATATTAAGCAAAACTTTGAATTTTTAAGAAATTAGATATATATAATTGTAGTTGTCTCTCCGAATTAAAATTTTTACCACAATAAGTGGCTCATTTTCATTGGTTAAAATATTTTAAATTAGTTTGAAGTATTATTAAGCTTCTTACTGGAGATTCCTGTTTTCAGTAATTACATTAACATATTATATATTGAAGAGTTTTGTGTAATTTTTATTCTGTTTATAGATTCATTTAACTGCAGACAAAACAATGTTCAAAAAAAAATTTCTATTAAGTAGCTTTAACTCTTACGCAACGAATGTTGAAATTCAATTTGTTAAATAAATAACTAATGGATGTTACTCTTCGAGGTAAAGTGAGTTTTCAAAATGATTTGAATAAACAGTTAATTTATTTCCTATTTTAGATTGCAATTGAAATTACTGTAATTAGACTGAAAATGTTATTATAATTTTGGTAGTTCTTTTAATTAAAATCAAAGTGATGTCTTTTCCATTAAATAATTTCCCCCTACTTTATTAGAAGTAGTTGGACCTCATATCTACTATGTTATGGTGTATATAAATACATTCCGGAGGCTATCTTGAATACAGAAGTTGCAGATACAGATTTTTATTTTCCTAATTAATCCACTAATAATTATAATTATTCAATCATTTTCAGCTCCTTTTATGTGCAATATTAACATATCTTAGTATTCAATTCAGTTTCACTTAATTAAATTTCCTCTGCATCCACAATGCTTATTAAATAAATTATTATCAATTACATTGCTTAATATTTTTATGTTAACTTATAAATGTGTCATACTGTAACATCGTTTTATTTCACGTAAAGCAATTTTTACCAGCTCAATATTAAGTTATTAAGTATTAAAAAGAGAAAATATTTTTATTGTTTTCAAGGATCTAAAGCATAATCTTGTGACGTTGGTCAGTTCACAATTTTCTCTTCACTAACCTCGGGGACCGAATAGTAAATTAAATTGCATAAAATTACGATTTCTTTCCAGCCGATATCGAACGGGATTAAGTGTATTAGATGAAAATAGAAATGAAGTCAATTGAATTAGATATAAAGATATATAAAGGATATAGATTTAAAAGGAAAATAAGGGAGATTGAGGATAACGACTTGCTGATGGATATTTATAATTTGGATCGGAAACCTTAATTAGTTTTTTGGAATGAAGCGAATCGCAGTTGAAGTGCAAAGATAAGAACGGTCTGTTATCGAAAAGTTTTTTAATTAGAACAAGTGATTTGGTAAATTCAAATTTCTTTATTAGAGCACAATGTAGAAATGACGAATTAAGTGGAATTGGAAACAGAGCGACTTTGTCTATATATATTTATCAAGTGATTATTGATAAAGCATTTTATTATGCTCTTACGTATCTTCAGTTAGAGTCTTTTATTTATTACTTGCTTAATTAAATGGAGCAATGTCAGTTGAATTAAATAATAAAGAACGGGCGTTACAATATTTCAGGGATAAAAATAAGAGACTTTATATATGAATTGTTTCCTTAATAGCACAATTGTAAAAAAAAATTAAGGAATATAACTAAATAGATACAGTTTAAGTTAAACATGATTTTGAGTATGATTTATGTTAATTATAGTAGTAAAAAGTAAAAGGTCTTGAATATATATATAATAAAACAATCCACACTTTGTAATTAATGCAATTTGCCATACTTTTTCTATTATGTATCAAAAAACCTTATTTAAAAATTGTTGAATGTAAGCAAAGTTATCATTAAATAATCGAACTATAAACTAAATTACATTTCAAACTTTAAGACTTTTTACTACTCATATGCATATTCAGTATGTTCTCGGATTAAAGAAGTGATCAAGGAATTTCGGGGATTTTAGTGAACTTGTATGAGAAGTATTATATATTAGTACTTCACATACAAGTTCATGTAGGCAAGAAGTACATATAGGCTGAGGTTACATTTTATCTACAAGCAACAGTAATTAATAATGAAATGGAATAATTATATTTTATATTTAAAATATTTATAATTATTTTAACTAACAGTAGAAAAAGAAAGCTTATAGCTACTTTTACCACATATTCTGCAAGCTAATTGTACAATCTTTCTATAATAAGGTAAAAAGATTTCTTTTTTTTATAAAAATGTTTTAAAAGTAACTGTTATAAAGGTTAAGAATATTTCATTAAACTAAAATTGAAAATCTTTCCATTTTGTTTTTGCTAATTCAAATTAGCGTTAAACATTTATATATATATATATATATATATATATATATATATATATATATATATATATATATATATATATATATATATATATATATATATATATATACAGTACAAATAATATAAATAAAATATAGAAATAAAGTAAATAATAATCTTAAAGAAGAGAGTTCATGTATGTAACCTTTTGAGAAAGAAATAATTTAATTATATCAACTACTTAACAAGATTCCTTTCAATATCCAGAAAGAAAAGAATGTAATTTAATCATATATTACATAAACAAACTTTTTATCATTTTTTTTTCGTAATATTAAAAGAAAATATTTTTTAAAAAAAAAAATATCAACAAATGATTTAAAGAGGCTGTACAAATTTTTTGAACCCATTATTTGTGTTCAAATTTCAGCCCAATAATTTAATTTTAACTATCTAATAAATGCATTTTTTTCCTCCTAAACTAATTAATTTTAGCATTTATTCAAAATCTCTTTCAATTTGAGACTTTTTTTTTATATTTTGATTTAGATTTTGTTAGTTTGCGCCCTAAGCTTGTTTGTTTCTGATGTTATTTTTGCAATATTCCTTACCTGAATTCTTTAAAAATGAAAATAAATATTTGAGGGTAAGAAAAAAGTTAACTTTATGAAAGTGTAAAATATCCGTTAACTTGAAAAGTTTTAACCAGTTTTATAAAGATGCAATTACTGTTTTTGTTGTACAAAATAAACAAAAATGTTTGTGGTTCTTTGTCATGAAATTGAAGAATTATTAAAAACATCATCTTATAACATAATTAATTTGTTCAGCGATGATATAGTGAAATTAATATCCCGAGTATAAGTTTTTTTTAAGCAAATTTTAAAAAAAAGTAATTTTGATTTTCTCTTTCTTTTGTTAAAGTACAAAGTCAATAAAATGATGTAGTGGACTTTACAATAAACATATTTTTTTATGCTGATGATATAATTGTTTATTATCTTAGAAGCAACTTAAGGGCTGTTGGCGAAGGACCGCGTAATTATGAGCCGAGGTAAATTGAGCTAGCACACCACCATATGGAAGGACCTTTGAGTTTTGACAGATTTAACGTGCATAAGCCCAGATACACGTGGGGTCTTTAGTGGCCCCTGGATTTGAACCCAGGACAAGATAGAAATAATGCCAACCACGAACTCGAGACCATGACCATTAGGCTACCACGGCTACGATATATATTTGGAAAATCACGCAAAATCGGAATGCATTGTATAAGAGTAAACCATTCTGCTTAAACAAAAAGTTAATTAAAAGAAAGAAAATAATTTCATAGGAAATATTTATATTCACTGACTGAACTAAACTTATTTCCGGTCATGAGTTAAGAATTATTGACCAAATAGTTCCAAATAAGTTACTTGTACATTTTAATGTTTGTGTGATACAATTTATAATACTCTATATTAAGTAATTCAAAACTCTCAAGAATGAATCATAAGAAATTAAAGTTTTATAAAATGTATTCGACATAGTAAATCTCAGCTTTAGTTTCATTGTACAGAAAAAATACAGAGATAGTGAAATAATGTATCATTTTAAATGAAGTTTATATTAAACACAATACTTCATGGAACACACTACATTTCATAACAATAATAAATTTATTAAGTACATGTAAGCCAACATATTGCCAGATTCTTCACTCTTACAATAGAAACGATTACGATTAATAGATATGATTACAATAATTAATAAACTCATAAATCCTCCCCCTTTTTATTTTAACAAAAGTCATTTATATATTCCAGACGTCTACAAATAACATCCATACATTGCTTGCTATCTTAAAAGCTGTTTTCTACATTATTACTTGTATTTACAGAATTTTCTAACTCATCACTACAGTCCATGGAAAAATTAAAATCTGAATTACGAGGGTAGTTTAAACAATAATTATATTTTAAAACAGATGACATCATTAAGGTAAATTGTTATTACCACTCGGTGCTGCCATCTGTTGAAAGGAACCAAAACAAATATTATATTGATTCGCAAGTAAGTTTTGATTTGGTGGTCAGTTGCTGCAAAATTAAAAATTCATTGCTGCCGCTCCAAGATGTCCCTGTTGATGATAAAGGGATTCCTCGTTATCATTGTAAATCAAGCCAAAATCAAAACAATGTCTTACTTCCGGTGAATCTGTTCCAAAGAGGGCGAGGATGAACTCATCTGAGGGGAAAATTCTGACGTTAAAATTTTGAAGCGCGAAAGATGTCATGATCACGAATACTAGTAACTGAGACTTAGACAGTAGTCCAGTGAGTCACGATCCTTAATAAAAACAAACCATTTTCTATGCTACGAGCAACATATCTTGAAATTCTAAGGATTCATTAAATTACCCTCGTAGTTACATAGCTAAGGTTATGGATAAGTATTATAGACATTAAATGTTTTCTATTGTTTTTGGACAGCACCCATATACCTGATCTACGGTAATTCAAACCTTATAAGATCTTGGGATATTTTTCGAAATTACGGCGGTAGGTTTTAAAGTTTTATTTCTCATGTTCTGTACAAGGACTTTATCTCCGATCTGTAAAGGCATTAGGGATTTTTTCGTCTTATCGAAATAAAACTTTTGCTTTGTCTGCCGTTACTGTAATTTTGGGACAGCACCCATTTGGAACAAGATTATAGCATTAAGCAATTTACCCCTTACAAGAAATTTTATTCTTATTCTACAATTAAAAATGAGCTGGCCGGGTGATAAATCTGCTCCTGAAATTGGAGTATTTCTCTATCCAAGCAAATTTACTGTAGGTCTTTTATTTTCCTTATGTGCTTTTTTATATAATGCCTATGAAATCCCTATAACTTTTCATAACATTATGTCGCTTCGAGGATGTTATGGGCTAATTAAAGAAGGTTCAATGTCCCAAAGCTTTGTAAATTTCTCGATTTCGTAGTTGTTATACAGACTGTTATGACAAACTATAGTTTAGGGCTCACAAAACCTAGCAATTAGCCTCTAAGGAATTTTTTAATAGTGACCCAATAGTTGTATTACTAATATTTTTTAATTTCTTTCCATTTTGAAAGCTAATGACTTGCAGTAAGATAATTAATATTACTGTGAAATAATAAGTCAGTTCCAATTTAATGAAAAGGTCTTTAAGGAATACTATGAGGTGATAGTAGCTCGTTAGTTTAAGTTTTGCGAAATTTAGCAATTATGGTACGTTTTGCAACAACTTTTTCAATGTACTGGGAAATTTGTAGCCAATACATAGTATTTCAAGCCCAATTCTTATATTTTTCTATACTTAGATAGTCTTCATATATTAAAAATAGTATTTCAGATATCTTAATAGTTTAGGGAAACTTTTTTTTTCTCATTTAAACATGACAAACTCTCAATAAAATACAAATCGTTTTAGAATTTCTGGTATACTTTAAAATTTTTTTGTAGCCTACCCTGTTTACAATAATTTATAAGTATTTATAGGCCTTCATCAACCTGGAGTTCTTTTATAACTAACGTATTCGACCATTATTTATTACAAAATGTTTAGCAATTCGCTCTATAGTATGTATCATTTATGGATCTAATCATGTAATTCATCTTTAAGAATGACGCATGAAGAAACAAGCAAGACATATATATATATATATATATATATATATATATATATTTACCCGGCAAGCACTCAACAGTACATTTATGTTTTTATAATTTCAACAATATTTTCTGTATATTCATATGATTTGTCTAATCACGCGTTTAGCAAATGTAGCCATTGTCTTATGGTTACATAGGACTAACACCTTAGGTCCATATACACAATTATAATATACACGCAAAAACAATTGTTGATACTTCTTTTTCTGTATGAGCAAATTTTTTCAATTTATGTAAGATTTCTGGAAGCAAAAAATGCAGAGAAACTTTCTTGAAAAATTTATGCCCCTAATCTATCATTAGAACTATCACTCTGTAACATTACCTCTTTATCACTATTGAAATTTTTTTATACAGGAGCTAAGCTGATAAGTTTTTTAATATTATCTAAATCCTAATCATGTTCCAATGACCAACTGAAACCGACATTATTTTTAATAGCCCTCTTAAAAGAATTGCAAACTTTGATACATTCGGAATGAATTTTCATAAAGTATATAAATATGTATATAGTTATATATATTAAATTTAATTCATTTTCTTCCATTGGCAAATGTGATTCATTTTTTTCACATGAGATTTATGTATCAAAATTCCTCCAACCAAAACTACTAAGCCCATATACTTAACCTCCTTAATTCTAAATTGAAACTATTTAGGATAAAATTTTACATTAATAGATTTAGTTCTTTCTAATACAAGCAACACTGTTCCATCGCGTTACTCTTCATTATTCCCTGGTTTTATTAAATCATCGAAATAAATTTGTACACTCTCAATATCCTCAGATAACTTTTTGTTTCGTTTCTGAAAGACTTCACAGGGTAAAACAATTCCAAACAGTAGTGTATTAAACTTTTTCTATCAAATGGAGAGTTGAAATTACAAAGTTCAGAACTTTTTTTTTATCTGAGGTTATTTGCCAAAACTTCGCTTTTAAATCTAATACAGAAGACAATTTTTTACCTTCTAATTAATTAGTAATTTAGTCACTATATAGTATAATGTGATATATATAAAATCACATATCACATTATCACTTTGCGTAAATTTCTGGAGTCTAAGCATATGCAAAATTTACAATTTGGGTTTTTAAATATAATCAAATTGTTTACTGAATCCGTCGATGAATTTAGTTTCGTTATAATGCTTTTATATTCAAAATCAAGTAATGTCTCTTTTAAATCTTTTAGAATTGTTTAAGGTAGCTTTGTAGGATGATCTATATAATGGGAGATAAATTTTCTTAAGTATTATGTGATAGGGGGAAGATCTGGAATTTTTCCTAGTCCTTTATAAACTGCTTAACTTTTTATCAAAATCTATTTTGTGTCAGATAAATCTACCTGATCTATTTTTTGAATATACTTTATTACTATACAGGCATTTTGGCTAAAGATTGGCTCCTTATATTGGTTATTGCATTTACAACAATCAAATTTTATTTGACATTTTTATATTTCTCAGTTTCAATTTATTTTTACCGTAAGCTGTTAACCTAATATATGTTTCACTCAATTTACATATTTCATCCAATTTCCTTCTATTATTGATTATACAGGCAATATATTGACCTCTTCACCAGTTTCAAGCTTAAAATTTATAGAATAATTAATAATGCATTTATTTTATACCAGTATTTTTCACTCAGTTCCTCACCACTTGAAGAAAGGGAATTTATAAATAGGTTGCATATTTCTATTTCATTTTGAGCTACCCGAAAATATTCATCTACATTCTGAGAATCTTTTACTGAGAAATAATGATTTCTTGTAATAGCGGGACACATCATAGAAAAATAATTTTTTCGTTTGTGTAAATTATATAATTTATTAAAGCCTGGGCTTGTTATGAGTTCTACTACATTTATTACCCTAACTGAAAACTCTCGTCGAATTTGAAACCACATGATTTGAAGGATTTCTCGTCATCTGAACTTTTTTCTTCATGGCTTTTAATTCAGATTTCTTCCTAGAAATGTGGCGTTTGGCAACTTGCGAACTTCTCTTCCTTAACCTCAGGGACTTAATAGTAACCAGGATTGCATAAAATTACAATTTTTCCCAACCAAATTTAAACATGATTAGATATATTAGATGGAGATAGAAGTGAATTGAATCAGAGAAAATGGAATGTAAATGAAATACAATTAATGGAAAAGATGGGATAACAATTTGCTGATATATATTTATATTTTGGATTCAACCATCTTAATTAGCTTTTTGATTTTAGATAATTCTAATTAAAGTGCTAAGATAAGAACTGATTATTAGCTAGAAGTGTTTGAATCAGTACGAGGGATTAATTAAGCTCAGATATTATTAATAAAGCCTTATCTAAAATTAAGTGGGATTCGATAGAAAGGGATATTATCTATTCTTCAATGATTATATTAACAAAGTTTTTTTTTTATCTTACTCTTGCGTATCTTCAATTGGAGTTCAATAATTTTTGACTAGTATATTAGATTGAAAGATGGTGGTAGAATTAAATAATGTATAACGTGAGTTACAGAGTTCTCATTAATTTTCTTTATTTGCTCTTTTATTTCTTTAGATGTCTGAATGAAATCAATTACTTTCTTCAAAATTAGCTATGGTTCTCGAAGTAGATATTATTGAAGTGTCTTATCACGGATTTTAAGAATTACTCGGTTGTGAATGAGCGACTCATTTTCTTGAAATTTACATGCTTCTGCTAGATTCTTCGTTTGCGTTAAAAGTGCATTTATGTTTTGTCCATCTTTTTGGGAACAGGAAAATAATTATATCATTCGAATACCACAGTCTGACGTGGAAAGCAATATTCTTAGAAATTACTCGAGATATCGGAAAGGTTCTCTTTGCTAGAATTATCTTCGAATTTGAAGGTGTTATATACCGATTGGCCTTCATCACCTTATAAATTCAGCAAAATAGTAATCTTAGTCGCATGCGGTTTCAGGTTTTTTTTCTGTTGCAATCATGAAGTTTTGAAAAATCTGCTACTACTTTTTCCAGTTTTTCAACACATTTCCATTTGTAAAAATAATTTCACTAGGTGGCTTAAAAAGTTTCCTTTTTAGATATTCACAGTATGTTTGCTGAACAAAGTTGCTGATTCAGTGATTATCTCTCATCTCCGTCAGGTTACGCAGATTTTTAAATTTTAGTTTAACATCATGCGGCTATTGAGTATCATTTTATGTCAAGTTCATACTGAATAGAATAGTTCACGAAACACTACACACACATAGATCATAACAAATATAAATTTATTAAGTACATATAAGCCAACTTACGACAACACATGTAGACAAGTCCAATAACAGCTATTAAGTCAATCAATAATAAATTGATTTGTCACCGAAGCCATTTATTTTCGAAATCATCTGAGTAATTTATACTTTGTCTCACACAGAATTTGATAGTAATCTATTTAAAACTTGATTCATATTATTATTTTTGCTTTGTATTTAAAATATGATTCATATATTTTTTTTGTTTTCAAATCACTAAATCAGATATAAGATCTTGTTTAGTTACAAATAATTGTCTGTAATATCAACAGATTTATAAATAAACAAAAGAAAAAACGTACAGTTTTTCAAGAATGAAAAAGGCACTACACGAATTTTGTATACGAGGTATGTTGAATTTAAGGAATTTAAAACTTTTATATAAACGGAAGCTAATTTTTTTAAGAACCATGTAAGGAAAATATTCAAATAGCCGTATTTAAATTAGTTACTTTTGAATTGCATTGATTTGCGTTAACCTAATAGTAAATAAAGTTTGTCTTAATTTAATCAAAAGTTTTGTACAATAACAGAAAGAGTAAGGTTTGTTTTCTGTTACTCAATTTATTCTTAAAAGTAAAATTTAGTAAAGTTAGAAATGTCTGGTGACTTTCCTGATCAGGTTGTATTAAATTCAAAGTAATTAAAAGAAATATTCTTTCTAAAATATAATAATTTCTCACTGCATTTTTACTTGAATTACCTATTTTTCTTTTTTTTTTCTATTCCATTACTCATGTATTGACTGATTTATTTTGTTAATGATTAATTAACCAATTATTAATCTAATGTATAAGTGAACATCAAAATTATTTGGTCTCTACTGAAACTTCGCAAAGATGAATAATACATATACAATGGAAGTTTAATTATTTTTTAAGAAATGAAAACATATTACTGAACTCGATTAAAGAGTTGATAAATGTCTCGTGGATGTGAAATTCAGATTTTCAACGGGTAATGATCATTTAGAGTTCTATCAGGATTGTTTCAATACAAGGAATGGAACTACAAATATACATTGCAAAATTTATTATAATAAAAGATTAGCTTAGCAACAGAGAAAAGATTTATTTTGCGGGAAAAGTTATAAAAGTTATTCTGTTTACATATTTTCGTTAAAGCAGACATCGGAAATGCTCCTGGGGGACTCGGTCATCACTAACATTATCCACAAAGAGTTGTACTTTGTGAGTGATTCTGAAAGAAGTTACACAAAACTTTCATCACTGCTGTAAAAAATTATCGGTGTTTGGAATGATTATATTGCTCATCATTTCCTGCTCTTGGAGAAGTAGAAAGTCATTATTTGGAGCTCTAAATCAGTGTTTTATTCTTCTAATCTGATGAACGAAGATCTCGGAAGTGTAATGAGATGCTTTAGACAATGGGGTTTGGAAATAATAGAGTAACTTAAAGAAACAGTATATTTTGCTGATGGATATATAAATGCTGGATTATATTCACAAAAATTTAGCTCTCAGTTTAATTAAAACTCTTCAGAAAGAATTATAATAGTGAATATTGAGATTGCATATTTACTTCTATTTCCCTCGAAATAACATTGTAGGAAGAATGCTGAGTTTTTCCTGAGGACAGTTTTTGTAAATTTGTTGAGAGTACGCCTAGATGGGTTATTGTTGCGTTAGAAGCAAACGTAAAGCGATGATATAATTTTTGTAGTTCAGGTTTCCCCCCCCCCCCAAATTATTGTAGTGTCCGATTATTTCTGATAATACAATGTATGCTTTAATATTTATATAACTATTATATTTTAAATAAAAAAAATCTGCTTTGTAGAATAAGATTAATGAAAAGCTGCTATTTTTCTCTTGTAATGAAACAAAAGTGATTTAATTTTACGAATATCAGAAATTAATTTGATTAAAATAATTGTTTTTCAGATTAACCACTGTTAAGAATCAACATGTGTGTCTTAAGCTTAATTTTTTTAAAAAATTTATTTTGCATAAGATTTTGGAATCTGAAAAATGCTTCTTTAAATATAACATAAAGCATAGAAAAACTTTTTTTTATAATTTGGTAAAGTTTATCTGGAATGAGGAAAAAAATATTTTGCCAAAATAGATACTATCATATTAATTAGATAATTCTGAATAAAATAAGGAAAATAACAGGTGCTGTGATTTAACAAACTGCGGCGATTTCTTAGGAAAGCTATATTTGTAACTAAAATTTATGAGATTAGAATTTAAGATGAAAATTGCTTATGTTATCATATTGCTTCCCTTTTCTATTTATAAAAATATCTTTAAAAATCAAAGTTTCGCAGAAAGTTATAGATTAGACTTACTCACCACATTGACACTGTCTAGAGAACCATAAAGTCCCGTGACTCCACCGTAGTTATGCAACATGCACCAGATGAAAGGTTGTCCATAATAAGAAGATAGACGGTGATACTGTGGATATAATTCAGATTGAAGATCCAAAATGATCATTTTACCCTGAAAGAAAAGGAAGGAGTAAGTTGCATTTTTAAGCGCAATAAATCTTTAGAAGTTTTTAGTACATGAAAATGAATTATTCAATTTCTCGCTAAATATTCTTACAGAATGTTTAAATTTTATTCTGTTTTAAGTCGAAGGTGTATTGGGGCCGGAAAGATGGCTTACAGGCAAGTAGAGAATATCACTGTCAGTAATGCAGAATAGGTAAGGGGATCTTGGCGACAGACAGAGACAGGCAACAAATGTGTTTGCCAAATTTTGCGATAACAATAGATGCTCCGAGACAAACGTAGAAAAGACTAGAATGACCTTTGAGAGTATATATATATGTGAGTGATTGTGTTTCTCAATAGTGTATGTATTTCATGGAATATTGCTTACGGATTTTGAAATGCTGTGTTCGATGATCATGAGAACTTTGAATGTATGTTATAATGAATTTGTATGTGAGAGTGTGATTTGTTTCCTGTAAAAGAAATATATTATATTTATACTAGACAGTCTAAGAAAGAGAGAGAGAGTAAAACTTAAATTTACTTCTAAAAACATGCTTATAAATGCAGTGAACCATTATTACATTTGATAACCATTCAATCGCGTAATAATATAAATTTGGTAACTTTCTCTGAATGTATAACGAAAAAGGAAACCAGTTGCTGATTTCTACTTTAACTACTCTGGAATAACCTAAATATTTCGTACTCCTTATAAATACATGCCAGTATTAATCTGTGAAGCTCACGGGAGAATAAAAAGACAAAGGTATGGTAATTTTATCATCTTTTGTATCAGTAATCATTGTAGTGCCTTGAATTTTGAATGAAGAGAAAAGTTAGTTAAGTATTCAGTGCACGACCTTATCTTCAATATTTTTGGCTATTTTTTTTTTCTCATTCCTTAGTAAAAAGTTTTTAATCCTATGGCGTTTTTATCCGTAGGTTGTATGCAAAAAAATCTAAATATCCTGGCAGGTCTAAAAGAAGCGAATTTCGTTTATTTAAGTACTATTCATTATGCATATATACACTAATATAATTTTCTCCCCAAGAATAAAAATAAGAATTCCAGTTTGCTGAGTGTATGGCAGGAAAAAAAAAGACTGATAAATTTCCGTACTTGACAAACAAAAATTTTTCACTTAGAGATGCAAAATTTAATTTTGCTTTAAGATTCAAATAATTATGAAAATGCATTAGTTATTCTCCTTTCTTATTTCCTCTCTCTCTCTCTGTTTTCATTTTTTCAGGTTAAACTTTTTATTCGTTTACATACATATCAGTAAGTGACGTTGGGTTTTTCGCGATTTTCTCATCACTAATCTCGGGGACTATAGTTGCAATAAAGTATAGTAATTTGAATCGCATAAAAGTACACTTTTTCCCAAACAAAGAGAAACGCATGTTTAGGTAAATTAGACGAAGACAGAAGGGAAGTCAATTGGATTATCTATAATGATATATAAATGAAATATAATTAATGGAAAATGGAGGAAGTTAGATTATAACGATATTCTGATAAATATTTATAATTTTGATTGAATTGTATCCTTTAATTAGCTTTTTGGATTGAATCGAATTCTTATAAAAGTGTTAAGATTAGAACCGAATATTAGCAAGAAGTGTTTGAATCAGAACGAGTGATTAGGTAAGTTCGGATTTCACTTTTAGAGCATTATCTAGAATTGACGAATTAAGTGGGATTTGAGAGAGAGCGACCTTATCTATGTATATTTATAAGAGATTACTAATAAAGTATTTTCGCTTGCTCTTGCGTGTCTTCAATTGGAGTTCAGTGGTTATTGACTAGTAAATTACTCTGAGAGATGGCGGTAGAATTGAATAATGACGAACGGGTGTTATAAGTGATATAATTGGTTATATTCATAAGACGTTCTTCTTAGATGAGATATTCTTTGATTTAAAAGTTTTTTCTTAACATTTTTGAATTAGGGAATACATACATGAAAGTTGAAGTTAACCATTTGATTGAAATAGGTTAAGTCTTACAAGCTTAATATCTATGGAAATGTACGACCTTATTAATCATTTTAATTTGTTCCAACTATTTTCATTTTTATGAAACTTCAAATAGTACCATAAAAATGATTTTATTTTAACTGCATACATATGGTTCGTTTTTCATATTTTTACTTAATGGAAGTAAGACAATTTTTCTTCATGGTTCTTATATGTTCTATTTTATAAGAAAGCCAAAATTCCATTTTGTGTAGTTTGTTTTGAGTTCACTTCCTCGACATTGTATAAGAGCTACAGTACTCAATAATAATATTTTTAATGTATTGTTTAACACTTATATTTGTAAAAAAGTTTGGACAAAAACATAATTAACGGAAATCAACAGAAAAAACTCTAATATTTATCTTGAAGGGTATATAATAAAAACTCACGATACATTTTCTTGCGTTGAAATTGTATCAATAAAAGAATTAGTGTTGTTACAGATAGTATGAAATGATGCTTTTCATATAGATATTAATTAATTAAGTTTCAGTTTCTTATTCATCTAAATCTTTCCAGTAACTCAGATTGAGGTAAGTATATAATTGTAAGAGAACCTTTAAATCAATATTTCTTGATTACCCTTTAAATTGTAGAATTGATTTTCTTGAATGAGAAGCGATTATTTTATACGAAAACGTATATTGTGTAGGTAATAATATAGTATTTATAGGATTTACATTTAAAATAAATTATAGGTCTGTAAATGTTATATTTCAGAAGATATAGTTCTGTTAAACTATGTCTTCTGAAATGTAATATTTAAAATTCGTAGGACAATTATCCACTGAATCATTAAAATGTTATAATTACTAAGCCAATAGTTACTGTTTAGATTCTGAAAGCAATTAATTAATCTTTTAAGGAAATATCAAACTACAAGGTTTTCAGATATTACCAAAATTTGTATTTTCTAAAATCAAAATCTATTACATAACAGAGTAATTAAAATTGACGTGATGTATACTAAGATTAATGAAGTAAAGGCCCTGTAATTAATTAATTTCTACGTTTTTGTACTTTTCAATCTTCCCTTATTCTAAATATTCAAATAAAGTAGTAAAAATTATCCAAAGAATCTGAAACGAATTCATATAATATATTTATGAAATAATTTCAAGAATGCTTAATTATATTATCTGTTTTTCAGGCATGTTACTTTCAGACCTCCTTACATTTATACAAAATACATAAGTAGAATACAATATCTTCCTATCTATAATAAATCTCCTGTGTAATATAGATAAGATATTTTTCACACTAAACAAATATCAAACTCTATAGCATGTTATGGTTAACAATTCAGGGTTGTTCAAAATGTTTCATTTGATTTCAAAATTCCACATTTCTAAAAATAAATGACATAGAGCTAACTATAAGTAATTCATGAATGCAAAGGAAAATATGGAAATTTTATACTGTGAAAAATAGATGGCCCTCCCGTGTTCGTCGTGAAGCTATTTCCTGAAAGCTATTTTAGAAGCTTTCATGGAGCTGGAATTAGTTGGAATGGTCACAGTGGACTAGATGACTTGATATTACACAGCTGGTCACCTAAATCATCTGATAGCCAATTCATATGTCTAATCACCTGAAACCCCAAGTGATTTCAATATTTGGGGGTTTGTTAATTATAAAGTTATTACGCCATCGTTATTCCCAAATTTATTTGAACTTAAACAACGGTTTTTTGCTGCTGAACTATTAATAACCACTGACTATTTACAACGTGTTTGACAGAAATTTAAATATCAAATCGACAATATACGTGTAACTAAAGAAAGTTATTTTGAACACTTGTAAAAGTCTATTCCATATTTTCTCTTTGCATTCATGGTTTACTTATCATTCTGTGGCGTTTATTTTTGAACCTATAGAATTTTAAAATCGAATGAATCATTTTGAATAACTTCTTATTATCCACTTCAAATAATCACTGGCACTTGTTCATGTTATGAAAGAACAAAATCTCATGTAAATGTGTTTGCAAAAAAAAAACGTGTTTTCTGATAGCTACATAATGATACATAATATTAAAAATATTTGACAATATTTTTTTAAAAAAATGTTGACATCTTTAAAAAAACAAGCATTTTCTTATTAAAAATATTGAAAAGAAAATAAATATTTCTTTTAAAAAAATTAAAATTCCTATTTAAATCCTATTAAAATTCCTATTCTAAAGCCACGATTTAATAATTTAAATGGATAGGCTAGGTACCCGACAAGTTATAAATTGGATATCAATGTAAAAAAAGTCTTTTTACATCAGATAAAATACCTATCTTTGTGTATTATTTATAAAGGATTTTCTTTATGGAATTGAATAAGTGATGCAGCCTTTGAGAGGCAGCGGAGATCCGAATACGGAAGACTTCAAAACAAACTTTAAGAAAAACCAGTTTTTCAGTGACATATAACAGTGGTAACTTAACATATTCTTTTCTTATTTATGTTTAAATTTAAGAGTACGATAAAAATGTTTTGCTTCAATTTAAAATAAATCTGTACAAACATAGATTTTGTAACGAATTTAAAAGAAGAACAAAAGTTTATCAATGTGCTCTAATTTTTTACTTTATGTATTCAAATCCTTTTTCATAAATTCTGTGAATAGTTTATTACTAAAATTAACGGTTTTGAGTACCATTTTTTAAAATAAAATTTAAGTTAGATTTATCAATTTCTTTTAGAAAGGGGGAAACTAATTATTTTGTAAATACTTTACAAACAAGTACAATATTGCCGATTGAAAAAGAAAAATAATACATAATGTTATAGAATTTAATAAATTAATTTTTGAATAATTATTTAATTGATTTTTTATATAGTAAGAAAATACCCCCCCTCCCCCAGTTTCTTAAATGTATAAATTTCATAGCATCCATAATTTTACAGAGTAGTCATTTAAATAAGTTCCTTGATTTTATTAATTTCTTGTATAATACTAATTACATGTCAGTTGTGTCTCATTTAAATTATTTTAACAAGACAGTTTCGTTACTTTTAAAGCTTTTTTATGCATATAAAACAGCAAAAAAAAAAAAAAAAAAAAAAAAAGATATATTATAAATGGGCCCATCATTTAAAATTTTTCTAAAATGTTCATTATAGAAGAAAATATTTAACACATAAATTATATCCCCAAAGGAAAAAAATGCATCACTGTCAATATCATGTGAAAAATTTACACAAAAAGTCATAATTTATTCAGAATTATGAAGTAAACGCAAAATATTGTCAATGGCCGTAAATGACCCTGTGTATTAAATAATTAATTGAAGTACGAATTATGGAGATTTAAGATACAAAAAATACTTCTAGAAAGAAATTTAGCAGAAAGAAATTTATTATTTATAGAAAGAATAAAAATATGAATGAAGTCAGATATATTAAAATATTTAACTTGACGTTATAACTGATTTTCATAATGTGAGACAAGACTGATCAAATTTCAATCAAAAAGAGGATGAAAAAAAGAGAACTAAAGACTAGGAAGAGAATTTTAATTTCAGATTCAATGGATGGAAAAAAATCTGCCTGAATCTGGTTAATTTCTTCGTTTCTGAATTTTTTTAAAAAAGCTGTGTTATTCAATTTAACATAAATTCTAAAATTATTTAAAAAAAAACTCAATTTGATCTGCATTAGATTGTTTTATTTTTTATCATCACTATCAAATATTTGCAGTCCAACCATTTTTTCCTAATTGGCTCAAAATCCTCCTTACTTTGCAATTTTTTTTGGTTTTCAAAAGTAGCGTTATTTTGTAACTCTACCCAAACCTCTTTATATGGAACCAATATATTTTGAAATTCTCGTTTAAACTTTGCATTGCGTATCATTAATGGATCATTTTGATAAGTGACGTTCAATATTATTTAGCTAAATCCAGCCGTTTCTTGACATCATAATTGAAGTTTGGAACGGGTTCGTTATCCTTGTATACTTCCACAAATGCATTCCAGAGATAGACCATTCAATTATTTCCACCAAATCCTCCTTATTTAAACTATTTTCTTTAGGTAATTTCTTTGTATCTTTATGGTTTATATTTGTAACTCCTTCGCTGCTTAAAACAGAAGTAATATTTATTATTTCTGTAATTGGAGCTGAAATATCATTTCCCTTTTGAACCATTTTATTCAAAAAGGGCCTCCAACATGTAATGTTAATAGTTTAATTTCTGAATGAACTAAAATTAGACAGTTTGAATGTCATTTAAAATATAAAATTCTTTCTAAACTTGAAGAAGAGTTTTACCTTCATCATTTTCTAATATGTTGAAAATGGCGTATGTAATACGTTTTGAAAGTTTGGATGACTACTTGGTCCAACGGTTGTATCAATGAAGTGTAGTTAGGAGAAAGAAAAACAATTTTTACATTTAGGTGATGTAGTTATTTACTATGACTTTTCTAGCGGTATCAAGAATCAACAAAACTTTGAAAGCTGTACGGATGAAAACTTTGTTTTCCTCCATACAGCTTTCCGCTTGCTGCATTAAGCAATTGTAAAACGAATCCTTAAATAAATCTTAAGACATGCACATTTTTTATCATCTTCAAAATACAGTCAACTTAGACGTCTTAGTATTTTTGAAAGCTAGAGATGTGGTGGCATAGTATTTCTATTCATCTCTTGTGCCATAACTAAACCAAATATACTAACACTAAAGAGTCAGTAACTTATACAAGAAGACGTTAGACAAATCTCACACTCATTGTTTATTCCACAGACTTGTACTATAATGACAAATGAACACCGGCTCTCCAAGGTAACACCCTAGATATATTCACCCTTTTCTCTAATATCGAATTAAGGTTATCTTACCACAACTTTCCAGGTTGAAGTTGACTTGATTCTTGGCTTTGTAACGATCTCTCTCACCCGTAGCCACTCATGATTTCGCCCACCACCTGTAAGGCATATACTCAACGCTAGTAACACTCAAACTCTACCGTGTGAATCTCGCCTTGTTTATATACTTTCTTATCTACAGCACTTCACTTTATTTCTACCTGCCTCTAATTTAACTAATCATGTTTCATTTTGGTTGGGGAGAAATTGCTTAATTCTTGCAATAAATCTTAATTAAAGTTTCCAAGGTTAGAGAAGAGAAAACCATGAATAGCCCAACGTAACAAAGAAGTTGAAGAACAATTTATTTTCATAAGTTTTATTTACAGACTTTCTGATAGATTGATACATATATGGAGAGTGATACATTCTTTATAAGCTATAAGCCCAGCATTGATTTCGAAATGTACGTTCAGGATGGAAGTTTCTTTCAATAAAACTCTGTCTCGCAAGCATTAAAAATTTGATCTGGTGCATATCCCCGAATATCAATAATTTAAGGAAGCTCCATTTTAAATTTTTTTTATCAGCCTCAGCATCTGCTGAGGATAGTTTTCGTTGAAATTTGATGTTGTGGAAGGAGTACCATTTTTTAGTTTTTGTAAAAACTCTGTGCTTGCAGTATATCAATGGCTGTGTTACTCTAAAGAAGAATGATTTCCTTTAAAGTACTCATAGATTTTAGAACTTTCTGTCTGATAAGATTTTGCAAACATGTATCTTTTGGACTATACAGTTTTTCAACCAGATCTTCGGAGCTCGTTCTATTTTAACTATAGTGTCGAGTACGAGCGACGCGCTTCGCAACTGACGGGCAACCACCTTCAATAATTTTCCTCATTTTTTCTCATTTTTCTCACAAGTTCAAATTGAATACATTTAAATTTATCGATTTTGAAACGGACAATGTTTTATTTCCTCCCTTCAAACTCTTTATAATATAGATTTTGACAACAAAAAACATATGTTTCTTTTTAACTGTTCCCAGCTTTTAATTATTTTGGGCATTTTGAAAATCTATTGATTATAATTTTTTCAAGTAAATATTACGGTAATTAATTTTTTTGTCTAGATCTTCTTTAAGGTTTTACAATTCTAATAACGTAAACTTAACAAGTCAAAAAAACTTTACAACACATACGTCAGTGAACATATTTGAAGACAATCTTTGAATAAATTAAAAAAGAGTTGAGCATTACTGTTTGCTCATTTTTAGGAAAATTCCCTGATAACTGGAATTGATTAACAGGGGAATACTCCATAAATGTCAGCTGCAAAAATTTAACACATTGACTAAGAGCTGCCATAAATAAAATATTAAAGCCATGAGAGTCTGCATTATAAGAGAGCTGTCGCAATTTTCACTACGTGTTACATAGAAATCGAGTTATGAAAACATTACGCTATAGAAGATTTGACTGTACAAGCATAATGTTTATTTCACAGGGAGAAAAAGACAAAAATTATAGTGATTTACTTAAGAAAAAAAAGAAACACACTCTGAAACTAATGAAGAGTAAGAATAAGAAAAAAGAAGAAACTTTTTAAAATTGCATTTTGCATATGATTATAAAGAAATAATCTATAACTCTAATTTTACTAAAAAGAAAATCATATTGTGGTCCAAAAGACGGGGAAAAGTTTATACAAAGAAAATAAACATTAGGTTCTATGATTAAAAATTAATTTCTTTTATAAAAGTGCTATTTATAAAACGACTTAAAAAGAAATAAAAAGAAAGATAAAATAAAAAAAAATTATGATAATTTTCCAAGAAAACTAACAAAAATTAATACTTTTTTATTCTTGAAAAAAAGATTGAATATCTATGTGCTGAATGTAATTATCCCTCAGAAAAGGAACATTTTTAATGAATTATATATATATATATACAGAGAGAGACTCGAAACAGGCGAAGTTAAGCTCAAAGAACACAGCAAGTATAACAATTTAGATAAAAGAATGAAACTATCTATATATATATAAGCGAATTACCACTGACTGGCTCATCACGAGATCTCTAAGACTATACAACCGATTGACTTGAAATTTAGCATAGTTACTCATTTTGCGATGTAGACGCTCACTAAGAACGGATTTTATGGAAGTCTTATCCAAAATGTAATTTTCTTCCTTTAATTTACTCTTATCCATCGGTTATGTTATTTTTGGCTACTTTATCACCAAAAATGATATGTATAAACGGATATATATATAAACGGAATATATTTTTTTATATGTATACTGTATATTATCACCAATTAAGTTTACTAGGTGAGATTTGCACGTGCGAAATGGAAAAATACCAAATCATTTAATATTGAAGCTCTGAAGGAGGATTGGCAAGATTTTGGCGAAGGGGCTCTTTATGTGAAATTTCGTGCATGTCGAAAATAGAAAACGTACATAATTAGCGATAGAAATAAATGAGTTTGGAACCCCACTGTTGGTGAAAGTGTAATTTAGCTCCAAAACTTAGCAGGATTTTGAAAAATATTAAAATGGCGACCTCTTATGGAGTAGCTCACACGCAAGACAATCTTTGTTTACTGGAGAGCTTCGCTACATGCATGAACGAACTGAAGACGCTATGATATACATAGGACATTTTGGACATCCAGACTTGCACGACTTTTTTTAGGATTGCATTCACTTGCCATCCTAAATATTAAGAAATCAAAGATCTCTTGAGGCAAGGACAAAAATCTTATGATAGACACGATGTCATTGCGAGGGTATTTCATTTGAAAGTTAAGCACATGATGAATATTCTGGCGAAAGGTTGTATCTTTGGCAATACTAGGTGTAACATGTATACGGTGAAAGGAATTTTATCCATATTATATATATATATATATATATGGGGTGACTTTTTCTAATTTTTTTTTTATTTTTCTCATATATTTGAAAGTTCTGGATCACCATTATTACAGGCAATCAATTTCTTAAGATTTAAATTTAAATTATCACTATCACTTAAAAATTGAAATTTTTTTTGATATCTTATGTATAGGTTCCAAAATATAATGTATACATATATGTCAGAAAGTTTCACACTTTGAGCACAAATCTCAGTTAATTTGTTTATTATTATCAATTGTTTTACATATAAGGCTTGTAAAATTTTATATCGGTTGACACGATCCTTGAGCTGCTCCAGATCTAATTGGAATGTGGTGTACATTCCTTGTAACGATGTTTTGATATAGCTAAATAGCTGTCCTTCAAGCTTCAATTTCAGATATGGAAACAAAAAAGTAAGTTGTCAGTGCCTAGTCCGGAGAATATGAAGTAGTAGAGTAGCCAAGTTACATATTTTAAGCCAGCCATGATAGCTGTATTCAAACAGCGTCAAAAAACAAATTTTGTTTACGTTTAAGTCCAGACGCAATAAGTAATAATAATTCAAGTTCAGCAACCATTTCTCTACCGGAACTTAGAACACTGCCTTCACTATTTATTCCCTGGGAATAAATATAATATAAAAAAAGCTAATAATATTGACTTCACTCAAATGTTTGGAAAAAAACTTTTTTCGTCATCTAGATTTAGAGCCAAACCGTTCAGCATTCTTAACACACACACCTTCCTTCTGTCTCAAAATTTCCCAAACCATAAAAACACATTCAATCCAGACATGCAATAATCCACGTGGTTTCTTTTTTTTTTTTTGACAATCTAATATGTTTAGTTTTTAGATTTGTAATATTTAAAACAAAGCATAACATCTGTTCCTGTATCTTGTTTGTGTCAAACTTAATTGAATACAACAGTGAGAAAAACACTCCAGTTAACAACAATAATTAATTATGTACATGAAACCCAACGTGTAACACGTACCACACCCAACCACAACTTCCCATATTGTTGCCAGAACTTTATATTCATAATAGATACGATTATGATTAATGCATACAATTATAATTGATAATGTACTAAAATGTTACATCTCTTTTTTTTTACTTGAAAAACAAATTATTTAGATATGCAAGGCATTTAAAGACATGTCTATTCCTTGTTTGATAACCTTGTCTGTTATATAATTTTGTCTAATTCATTATTATTCTCAATAGAAAGATCAAAATCTGAGTTTGTTATACAGCTAGGGGTATGATTTACTCTTAAAAGCATTATACGAGTAAATGTTTCCTTTTACTGATATATACCTGATTCGTAGTAGTTCGAACCTTACAAGATTTTGGGTTATTTTTGGAAATGAAGTAGTAGATTCTAAAGTTTCATTTCTCATGTTCTGTACAATGACTTTATTTCCAATTTGTAAGGGCATAGCGATTTTTTTCATCTTATAAAAATAAAACTTTTGCTTTGTCGGTCATTAGTGTAATTTTGGGACAACATCCTTGAAGATTTGAGCATAAAGCAATTCACCATATATAGGCAAATTAGTTCTCATTTTACAATTATTGTTGAGCTGGGCAGGAGATAAACCTGATCCTGAAATTGGAGTATTTCTCTATTCAAGCAAGGCTACATTAACTTATACGCTCTATCGTGGGAGAATAATATGAACTATGTTTCATAGGACCGTATCATTGTTCTCTTAACATAGTATGGCCAGACCATATGATTGTGTTATTACTTGAAACGATGTTTAGCTTTCACATCAATCAGAAATGATTTAGTAAATGCTATACTGTCTCTATTTGTGTTTGTAATGCTTCCTTCTTACAGAAATCGTTCATACTGGTACCTGGAGAAGCTAGTCGATTTCTGCGGTCACTTAGATTACAATCATCTTATCTTTTGACACCGCAATCCTTTTCAGCATTCTAATACATGTCTTTGTCAGCTCTCTTTCGTCTGCAGCTATGTTGGTAGAAATAATTCTTCCTTATATGTGGTATACGGCCATGAGTATCGATTCCACAGATTAAGAAAAACCCACAATGTTAGCCGTTAGGGTTACAGATGCTTCAATTAGACGGGTTCTTTCTCAATTAATTTTCCCTCTCTAAACGTCTATGAAGTCTGAGATTCTTCTCCATACAACAACAACAAAACGAACCCCATGCTTATAGCTTTATACAAGTATCTACAGGTAAGAGAACACACAATCACTATTAGCTTTAAAACTTTTTATAATTGCACATCCACGTCATTAAAAAGAAACCCCTTCACAAGCATTGCGCATTATGTAGATCTTTCATTTAATGGGAAAAATATGTGATAAGTTTTTTATACAATTGACATAAAGCAAATACACTAGGCATTATTCTATTACTTTATGATTATAGGAAAAATCTTTTTTATTTTCCTAAAATTAAAATCATTTATCTTCTTGAGTTCCTTCTCTAAATGTTTTCAACGTAGTATTTTGTAATATTTAAGTGTGTTTGAATTTATTGTGATTTTTTCGTAAGAATGCTATATTTGTTGTGATCATTCAAGTTGAATATTTTTGAAAAGGTTATTATTGAGAGAAATAAATCTTTCTTTACCTCCACTAACTGTTTTTTATTAATCAAATTACAAGCCATGCTTTAGTTTTTGAATTTTTATTCCTTCCTTTTGGTCAAAATCTGTTGTTTCTATTTTTTCAGACTTGTTGTTTTGAAAGATTGTTAGAATAAAGAGTTTGTAAGATTAACGTAAAATTAATTTTTATTCCTCCTTATTGCCTAAAAAATCTTTTTAAAGTTAGCTTGATTTTTTTATATATGAGTAACTATAAAAGCTTAATCAGACATTAATTTCATGGCATGAAAAAAAAATCGAACTGCTTATTTTTATTGAGAAGTAAAAGAAAGGCGAATAAAAATAATAAAAAAAGGACATGTATGTGGTTTACTCGTATTTTTCAAATTAAAAATTAATTTAAATGAATGATAACATAATAAGCTAAAATAATACATAAATGTTTAAGAAAGAGATATATATGTGCTAATTCTTAAAAGAAATTTTTGTTACTACTTATTACAAAAAATGTAATAATGTTTTAGATGTATATTTTACCTGACCATGCCAAATTTCATCAAAATCTTTTTTTTTTTAGATTTATTAAAAGGAATTTTATTTTTAATATTCTTAAATTAACTTTTTATGTGAATCTTCGATATGTACTAAAATATTTCTTCTTATTTTCAAATAGTCTTATTATATTAATTTCGATCAAAGGAAACATGTGTAAGTTGAGATCGAAAATAACTTCTCAAAATATGTTGAGCTCAAAGAAATCCTTCTCCTTTTGAAGTTGTTATTCCTTTTTTGTTCTTTCAAAAGGAATAATAATTCTTATGAATAAAAAGTAATAAAAAAAGGTTGACCTTACATGTATAACATTAGCTGTACTGATTAATGTTTATATTTGTAAGCAATCGTCAGGCAGGATACCAAAACTACCAATTGTTATTAGAATCAATCAGGATACCCTACGTGCATAAGTATTTCAAACACCCTAGATATAACACACCTTAATAATACAGCTGTAACTTTATAGAATTAATATTTCAAATTAATACTATTAGTTATCAAAATATTGAGTTTTCTTAACACATATGAGTAACTGTAACATATATCAAAGGATGTATATGTATTAAAATAGTAGATGTCAAATAACAGTTTAACAAATTCCATGCAGAAAATTACATTATCTACTCTTCTGAATTAACACATAAATTATTTTCATATATATAATTCAAAGTATATATATATATATATAAAGCATATTATTTTTATTAAAAAATGTAAAAATGCCAGTTAATAAACTTTGTGTTATTAAACATCTGGACTCTATATTTTATCATATCAAAAATACTGGAAAAGAATTAGAACTATAGAATATTTTTCGAAAGAAAAAAATTGTGCTTTATATTAATTAATAATTTCAAGTATCCTGTAACTTCGATAGCTAAAGAAATTTTTGTTTAGTTGTAATTTTATTCTTACTGATAAATGGCATCTTATGTTTGTTAGAGTTTTCACTACCTATACAAATTTTTATTTATTAATTAAAAACTTTTAAATATTTTTTTTTCTATTCAATATCTTTAAATTGTTGAGAAATGAAATTAAAACCATTTCAAATCATTGTTGGGAAATTTGTCTCGTTAAATTAATAATTTTGAGTAATATTTTTTTTTACGTTAAAGTAATATCATTTTTTTGTTTTAAATATCATGAATGGAATAAAAGCGGTTTTACAGAAATATCTTAAAATCTCATATGTTGTTAAAAATAAAAGAGAAATTGAATAAAAAATTTAAGCAAAACTTTAAAACTTTTTGTTTCTTCAAGTCATTAGAACAATAGATTTTCTAACATGTACCAAATATTTTTCAAAGTCAACAAAAAATGATAAAAATGAGTACAAAAAAAAAATTAAAAAATTATTTTTCACTTTTGAAAAATGTATGGAAGCAATTAGTCTAATTGAAATTAAAATGGGTGTGTTATAAATGGAAAATGTCCAAAGCTTTTTTATGAAAATTCAAGTAAAGGAAAAATTGAATAGAAAAAAAAGGAATAAAAATATATCAATTTAAAACATTAACAGTAATTTCAAAATTAAATAATTTAAATAGATATTCCAAATAGTCATATATAGTTTTGCGTAGGATTCTGTTTGCATATAAATATCTTTTGTATCAGAATTTGTTTAAAGGCAATTTTAGTATTCTAAAAACTGAGCCATGACAGAAAAGTAGTTTTTATGTGCTGTAAAAATAAAAGAAACCATGGACATTTTTAAGAAATGCAATTGAATTTATATAAAAGCAAGCAAAATTTGAATAAAACATATTCAATAACATTTATGATTATTTTAAGCATAAGTTCATATCCACTAAAAGACCACTCATCAAACTATTATAAGTTAAATGTTTCTTTTATAGTAGGGTAAACCGAATAAGAAATCGTAAAACCAGAAAATAAATTGAATACTCTCAAAAAAATATGGGAAATAATTTAGAATAGGAATGAAAAATATTTATATTACTTTCAAAGAAATGAAAAAATCGATATCAGCTGCATTAATGAATTTAATACTCAAAAAACAAATTTATTTTTTCTAAAAAGCCTTTAAAGCCAAAGAAATAAAAAAAAAAATAGTTCACAATTTAGAGTAAATAAATCCTTTTTCGTGAAAAAAGTCAATTTAAAAGAAGAATTCAACAAAGAAACTGAGAAATGAAAGATTCAGCTCAAATTAAAAGCATTAGTTTTTGTATTCAAAGACGAGAGGAAATGTTGAATATTATGCTTGAATTTTATATTTGAATTTAAAGTCATTACATATTTTATCAAAAACAACTTTTGTTAAGATAAATTTTATATTTGATATGCTCTAAGCTCTATAAAATAAACCAAAATATTTCAACAATTAATAAAAAAGCAGTGCAAATGCCTTTGCTTCACAGTAATGCGTTGCTCCTAGTTTAATTTTCTAAAACTGGAGTATTTTTCCAAGAAATGAAGAAAAATTGGCTTAACCATAAATCATGTAAACGAACATTTATCATAATAACTATTCATCAAGGATGAAGGAACATTCCCTCGATTATCCAAAAGATATATCAGAACCAATATATAAAGTAAATTTATGCTAAAGAAGGAAAAAACTGAATTTTTAAACATTTCTTTAAAATAACATGGATTATAATATGTAAAAGATTATATATATATATATATATATATATATATATATATATATATATTCTTCAGAAGCTTAAAGCGATACACAGTAAATTTTTTACTGTGTACAGTAAATTTTTTACAATTTTGTGAAAACATTTTTATTTTATATAAATCTGATTTTGTCAAAGAACATTTGCCCTGCAGATATTAAAATGCTGCTTATGATAGATCTCTTACGAATAAATTAATGTAGACAACACTTGATTAAGCATCTGATTTGCCCATGATCTTCCATTTCTCATTCTTGAATTATATTTCAATTACATTGATTAAATCTTTTGTAAATGTAAAAGTTTGATTGGAGTCAATATTAGTAATTACATCTTCCTGAGCTTTTACCCCACATTTGTGTATTTAAGTATTTCAGTGATTCAGTTGACTCATGCTTACATTTAGCGATTATTGTAAGATAGCGAAGTTTTCATCCAACTTCACCATGTGTAAACTTAGAAGCTTGATAAATTTGTGACTATATTCTTCACCTCGACGAATTTAAATTTTAAACCCGTAAGCCTGTAATAACTATTTTTCACTGATTGATCTACCAGGATACTATGATTATTTTCAAATAATTTATCGAAACAAGAAGACGAAAAACATTCATTAAAATATCATTAGATGCACCTATATCATATTATAATGAATCTTTTGAAGTATTATAAAATTTATGACTATTGAATAAAAACGAAAACAGAACTTGCATTACAAACAGGAGAATTAGAACATAAATTGTAAGAAAGAAACGAATTTTATTCAAAAGGAAATATAAATATTGAAGTTTCTTGCAGCGAAACACTAAATTTATATAAAATATATTTATACTAAGGTTGTAATCGAAATACTTGGAGGAAAGTGATACACAAATAATGAATGCCAAAGAAGATGCATTAATATCGAAGCGCAAAATGAAGGGGAAAAGAATTATGCATTAAGGAAAAACGATACTTATAATTTATTCAAAGACAGTTTAGCGATAAGAGATTATACAAACTTGTTGAAAAAAGATGTTGTTAGTTATTAAAACATTGTCAGAGAAAAAATAGCACTACTACAGAAATACATTACACGATTGTAATACAGGGTTATTCAACACAATTCATTCGATTTCGAAATTTTATATTTACCAAAATAAACGACACAGAATGAAAAATAATGCATGAATACAAAATAAAACTGTGAAAGTTTTATACTGTAAAAACTGGATGGTCCTCCGGTGTTGTTTGGGAAGCTATTTCACGAAAGCTGTTATAGAAATTTTTATGGAGCTTAGAACGGTAGCAAAAATTGGATCAGATGATTTGATGTTACATAACTGACCACCTAAGTTATTTGATATAGCTCGATGTGATTTATTCCTTTGGAAGTTTGTAAAAGCTAAAGTATATGGGCCACCATTACCCACAAATTTGTGTAACTTTAAGAACGATCTCTGCTGCTGAGAGATTAATTATCTTTGACTCTTTAAGACGTGTTTGGTAGGAATTTACACACTGAATTGACATAATACCTGTAACCAAAGTAAATTATATCAAACACTTGTAAAATGAACTTGTATATTTACCCTTTGCACTCATGTATTACTTCTCATTCTTTGTCATTCATTTTTGAAATTATAGAATTTTCAAATTGGATGAATAATTTTGAATAATACTGTACACTGAAGTGCCAAAAGTCATGGCATAACATTATGCAATTATCCAGATGACAGTAGGTTTACTTAAGAAATGTATAAATAAGTTGTGCATTGTTGGGGATTTCGTTTGGACTCAAGTGACTTATGCAAAACGGTTTCTGAGGTGATTATTACACTACGGTGGGAATTAACAGACTTCTAAAGCAGAATGTTAGCTTGAGCTAGACATATGGGCATTCCATTTTGGAAATTCTTAGAGAATTCACCATTCCTTTATTCGTAATATCAAGAGTGGGCTAAACACGTATAATATCAGGCATTACCTCCCACAATGGACAACACATTGTTCGACCGCATCAACTTAATGACCGAGATAATCAACGTCTGCGCATAGTCAGTGTTCACTAAACAAGCCACACCGAGTCAAATAATAACAACAATCAATGTGAAATGTACAGAAAATGTGCCCGTAAGCACATTACGGGCACATTTATAAAAAATATGCCCGTAATGAGGTAAAAATATGCCGTTTATTATTTATATTAAAATATGGTGATGATGAGATATGGCAACCGAAAACCGGCTCTAGTGCCTTTAATAACAACACACCATCAGCTACAGCACCTTGGATGGGCTCATGAACTTATCAATTCATTCCTAGATGAATTGAAAAACGTTGCTCCGTAAAATGATTCCAGATACTAAGAATTGGTCGTAGGAGTTGAGTGTTTCTCATACCCCATGAAACTTTCTCAAACCCCATGAAACTGAAGTTTTACGTACCGAAACAACAACAATGGAAATTTCGAAGTTGATAATGTGCCATATTTCCGAAGCAAAATCATTTGCGATATACTTCAGGGACATTGTAGAAAATTCCAGAGAATTATTTGGTTACCTAGATTGCCAAACATGAGTATCATTGAACAAGTATGGAACAAGTATTCAACACTATCGCAATTATGAACAGCTGTAGCGTTAGCTTAGGATGAATATTTCTTCAGAGTACTTCCAATGCATTGTTGAGTCAATGCCAAGTCCATTTGTTGCCCTTTCCTAGTAAAAGACGTTCATATTAAGAGGTATCGCATGACTTTTTGCAATTCAGTGTATAATGAAAGGTGACACCTTTACATTTCTATGAATAAAGCGATCAATGCTGCATTTTATAAACAGAAGGCAATTTTATCAGTTTTAACATAATACGCGTAGTATATAGACTCAAAAAATAAAACCATATTTGTTTTCTCTCAACAGCACCATAGCACACAATACAAACTTAATACTTACAGCCTCATTTACTTTTCTGAGAGAATCTGACTTTTAAGAGTGAGTGAAGCTGCAGGCATTTCAGTATTCCTTTATTAAAATTTTTGACTATTTTTGATTTTTTTTACTTGTTTAATTTAATGTTAAATAACAAATCTTTCTTTAAAAAAAGTCGAGATAAGATTGATAAGTTGTATAGAGAAATTTTTCAAAAAAAAACTTATCAAAAAGTTTCGGTTGCATTTATGTGTAAAAATTCTCTCTAACTTTGTTACGTTTTGAAAAAGCAAGATTAAAAACTAGTTTACAATTAATGTAAAACTATATTCATCTTCTGAAAAGGTGGAAATCTTGATAAAAATAAAGAAAAAGGAAAATGAAGAGTATAGGCAGATCTATAATAGTATAAAGTTCACAAAGTAAATCCTGAATTTATATTATACGAAAAGAAGAAATAAATTCCTTAAAATGATTAAGGGAATGGAATAATAATTTTTGGATATATATTACATGAAAAAGAAATTTTTCATAAAATATCTTCATCAATCTTCCACTACACTAGTAATAAGTATAACGTAATACAGAATTTTTTTTTTCATTTTAAGTATAAGAATAACAATATTATTATTAGATACATAAAAAAAAAACGAAAGTTATTTTATAAGAAAATTGAAAGCTAAATGATGCATAGCTCTTATTAATTGAGCTGCAAACGTAGAGATAAATTTTTGATGATATCGATGGAAAGTTCTATAAAAAATATGTCTTGAAACAGTTCAATACAGAAAATTTGTTTCTCCGCAATAATTAGCAAGCAACTATATTAACCATCAAACAGATATAAATATGAATAAGGAATATTTTATGACAAAAAGAGATATAAATATATTTGAGAGAAAAAAGAGATATACATGAAAAAATATTTAAAATGGGAAATATTCGTTATCTTTGAATAAGTAACAGAAACATGAATAATCCATTTTTAGAAAGAAGTACAAAACCTTTTTGTTAAACACATACAAAGATAAAGTGAAATGTAAATCAATATAAAAAATAAGAAAGTCAGCATGAATATGGACTCAAATCTAGACAAGAAAAAGTTTGAATATAGTTATTTTAATATACACAAATAAATTTTGTCAAAATTTGCTATTCTTCATTGTAAGTAATTTCATATCGTTTCAAAAAATTGACGAAATGAAATACTTTTTTTGTAACTTGACAGAATTATTAAACTGTTTTGCAAAATAGGCACTAGAAAGAAAATACAGATAACCAGTATTATTTGATTGAAAATGTGAATTCTTTCTAATCAGTTGTAGAAGCATTTCTTCATATCAGCTATATATATATATATATATATATTTCAAAAGAAAATGAAATTTGAAAGTTTTATTCAAGAAGAATGTCAATTACTTTAGTCAGGGAAAACGGTTGTACATGCACAAGAGAAATAATTCGATTCTTATAGATATCGAATTTCCAAAGAATTCAGTTGCATAATAAATTTTAAAATTGTTGCCAGCAAGCTTTTTAACGAATGTTTCTTTCCGGAAACAAATAATCAGATATAGGCAAGGAATAAATATTTTAATATAAAAACAGGAAAGATATTGTCTGATATTCTAATAATATTTTTATCAGAGAGTATATTTATAGGAAGGTATTTTTAGTAATATAAACATGAATAAAAATATGTTATTAAAATATCTTCATAATGATTTAGAAAAAGCGACATGCATATTTCCAATTATAAAATAATCGATGTATAAGTTGACAGTGCTTTTTTTTCTTCTAAAATCTATCCAAATTTCAAATCCTATTTGTAGGCCAAAGTGGTAGTTTCAGCTTTTAAAAACTACCGTATAAGTAGTAGGTGGCAGAGAGGACTGTTTTGTGTGTAAACATGATATACGTTCTTGTATGTAAAGAATTTAAAGTAATGATAGTATGCATCCAGACTTTGAAATGAGGAAAAGCGAATTGGTGATGATTCACATCCTCGGGTTCTGTCGTCAACTTTAAATTATTCATATTACTTCTTTTTGCATAAAAGTTGCATTCAAAGCACTGAAAATGTAAGCTAGATAATTGAAGTAACACTAGGATATTTAAACACTTTTGAGAATGAAACTACTCATTTTTATAAAAAAAAGCATATAAGTTAATTTATAATTATTTACCTAATAAACTTTAGATACATAAACTAAAGAGATAAAAACATGCTATATTTGGCTATTTATTGCTTGCGTGCGGCAAACGGAAAGTACCTAGTTTTTTTACGATCTAGAGGATCTTTATATAAGCCGACTCCCATAACTCAGCTTAGAAAAGTTTCAACAATTCTCGGCTTATGCAAGTAAATATACTGTAACTAAATTAAAAGGAATTAATAAGCTTTTTTTTTAAAAAATAATAGATAGTTAAATAAAAATCGAGGCATCCTTACTTGAAAGCGAAAACTGTTTTTCCGATTGAAAGAAACATTAATTTTTCACAAATAAAATTTTGGAAAGAAAAATAATTTTTTGGGAGCATATATTTCTCCAACAAATATTCATTTCCTTCAAACAGATTTCAAATAAATGGAAAAAATTAATATATTTTAAAAAATAAGCATTTTAAATAATAGATTAAATTATCACAAAATTTATTTTTCCCGGTACAGAAAATATACACACTCAGGCTCTTTTAACAAAAAATTTTAAATGAAGGTGTAAGGGTTCTCACTCGAATCCCCCCTACCACTAGCCGTTTTGAACTACTTTATTACATTGTTAGATTTGAGAGTCTCCGCTAGTGAATAAGCAGTAACATAAGTAAATTAGCATTTCTATATAAGAAATGTGGCGAATTGGAGGATGGAGACAGAGAGATTGCAAAATGTTGAGGTGTTAAGCAAGATTATTGTGCATACGGTATTAGTGCAAAAGGATGTTAAGTGATCATCTGAAAGCTGATATTTAATCAAACCTAGCTGATAAGTGTTGATCCTTACTTGGATCCAATTTTGCTGTAATTAAGATAAGTAGAATTTTCAATTATAATCCATCATTCAGGACATTTGTTAGTTATAACCGCTCTACATTTATAATAATAGTTGCGTTGTGATCATTCTATAGAATAAAATACAACTGGTTTGTTTTCTTGACTGAACATTTATTGAGTTTCGAGGCTCATAACCTAAGTAGAAACTTCACAAAATCATTTCAACGTATTTTTATTAAAATACCAAATGTGTATCGCATTTAACCTCGATGAGAGAGAGAAAAACATTCGCTAATTTATAAAATTAATCTAATGTTCTTTGAAAGAAACATTGGCCTCGGTAACCTAATGGTCATGGTCGCAGATTCGCGAAAAACGTTACTTTCGTTGAGTGTGAGTTCGAGCCATGATGCCACTTAAGACTCGCCGTGTAGCCGGCTGATGCATTTTAAATTTGGTCGAGGTTCCAAGTCCTCCCGTCGGTGTGGAAATTTGGAGAGAGAGAGGCTAGATCTGGTGCTTTTCTCATCACTTGGCAGAGGTTCAAAATTACAAGGTTCGTCACCAATAGCCCTCATGTTGCTTTTGAATACGACATTAACACACAATCGCATCACATCGCATTATCGAAATGTTTTTTGTCGTGTTGTGACGGTGATCTTTCATTATTCAACTCTACAGACATTCTAAAGTCTAATTAAATAGTCAATAAGTAAAAAATAAAACTGAAGATACGTAAGAGAAAGATAACAGACTTCGTTATCTATTAAAAGCAATGCAAGATCACTCTCTTTCGAGTCCCTCTTAACTTATTTAATCCTACTCTGTGTTCGAATAATAATGTCATACATCACTAAATCACTTATTCCAATTCAAGAATTTCTCGTTTACAACAGATTTGACTCTTATTATTCTGATCAGGAGTCACTTCTAACTACTTAAATATAAGCAATTAATTACGATGATTCACTCCAATCTATAACATCTATCAGTTTGCCGTTATCCTCTATCTCCCCTCTTTTTCTTTCTAATTCTGTTTCGCTAGTATATTACTATATCTCTAATTCAATTTCTTACCTTCGTCTAATATATATGATAACATTAATATGGTTTGCAAGGAATTGCAATTGTATGCAATTTAATTTACTAAAAAGTCCACTAGGTTAGTGAAGATACAATCGCGAATAGCCCAACATCATAATGTTATTTTTAGTATGTCAAGGAAATCAGATTGTATAACATTCTGCATTAAATTACATTCTAAAGAAGTTCATTCCTCCACAATAAATTTGAACAAAGCAACAACAACTCGAGACATGTTTTAAAAACATTCTAATAGGATTTTATTGGAAACTAGAATATTTTTTGAGGCCATATTTATTACTTCATTACTTATTTTCCAAACTTTAATTTAATCAGCATTGGATCAATTTTATTTAATTTACCGTGTCGGGAATATGATTGGTTTTTAAAGCAACAATTTAGATTTTTTTTCATCTATTTTCGTCTGTTAAAGTAAAAGCGAAATAACTTACTGCTAATTTTGATAAACGTTGCTAATTCTATTGACATTTTTTTTCCTATAGTAATTATTTACAGAAATTACCCTCTAAAAACTCAAATGAATTCCAATGTTGACGATAAATTTTGTGCAAAAATTGAGGAAATAGATAACAATAAAATAACAAATCATGGTATGAGGTTACCCTCTAATTTATCACATAAATTTGTAAGTTTTTATTTTGCTGTATAAATTATACTTGTCCATTAAGCTAGTTTTCATTTTCCAAAGTATATGAAAATATTTAAGAATTAAAAGGAAATTAATTTCATAGTTTTCTTTTTAAACAATCTAGTTAAGCTCTGATAGCGGAAAGATAAAGGGTAACATTTCTAGGGCAGTTCCGAAAGTACCCATATTGAGAATGGCAATGCTGAATTAATGAATGGAAAATGGGAATGAGCTACTTGAATGTAGAATTGAGCATTGCTGATTGGTTTTTAGTTTTTCTGAGTAGTTCATGAGCATGACACTTTCTCATCCCAAAATCGTCACTATAATGTTTCCGGTTGATGAGACTGTCTTCGCTTTCTTTGGAGAAGATTCACCGGAAGAAACCCATCGTTTTGATTTTTGCTTGAGTTTCGATACTTAATAAGCAATACGGGTCTGTGATTGTTACATTTTGACTCAAAATGTCGACGACAAGTCCTCGTGGCATTTTGATTAGGCATTAAAAGACAACCAAATCAAAACTAATTTATGAATATGGGTTAAATTTATTTATTCTCCATTTAACAGAAGGAAGTATACAATTATAACACCAACTTGCCTCAAAAATCCACCATTTTCCAAATACAAATACTCCTTTGATTTACCTCCGTACAATAAGAGACTGAAACAGAGATTAATTGAATTCAGACCGCATATAAGAGATATTACAATAATGCTATTGTAATATCTTATACATGTAATAATGTATGTAAGTAATATCTCTTATGTCGATATGCTACAATAATGACATTGATGATGAAAAGTCGAGACTCTGAATTTCGGATTAGGTTCAATAGCAGCTACAATTTACTTAAAATGAACAGATTTTATCAATACATATCTAATGCAAATTCACTAGTAATATATTGATAAAATCTGTTCATTTTAAGTAGGAGTTATTTTTTTTCTCCCAATTGAAAAATATTGATACATTTTGAAGAATAAAACACTATTCAGTTCTTAGTCCGGTTCCTTGTGAGACTCTTTGCGAATATAAGCCTTTTCTTGCGAAATATATCAAGGGGATTCGAGGGGACTCAACTAATTATTCTGAATAAAAGAAGTAATTTTTATCCTCTCTATCCAAAGATTCTTGTTACATGTATAAATATACAGTTTAAATGTTTACTTTCTTACTGGGAAGAGAAAGCTTTTAACTTCAGTTTTGGTGGCTTCCGATTGATTTTTTGCAATTGAATGGAATTGCTTCAGAACAATTTTCATGCTAAAAGCAAATTTTTTTTAATATTCTAATATGCAATTGAGTAGTTATTTTTATTACTGACTGTGTGTCTCCTTTCATTAATTTTTAAAATGCGCTTTGATGAATCCTTTTCAAATTAAGTGTGAAATCACAATTTTCCGCCGAAGCCTAGTATTTAAAAGAGTAATTAAAATACATTCAGTTTTCTCCCTTAATTAAAGTTAATCTTCTTGAACAGAATTCTTTTTTAAGGCCCATGTTTTCTGCCACTGCAAGTATATTTTCTTAAATGGGAAAAATCAGATTAAAATTTATAGTCGCAATTTTAATGCATATGGATGGAATTACATCAAATGATCTTAGAACAATAATCGAGGGATTCCATGATAATTTTAGTTCGATATTTTAAAAGAAAAATATGTTTTTCTCTCTAAATATGCAAAGGAGATGTAAGAAAGCCAAAGCACATGGTTATAAAATCCACTTTTTCTTAACTACAGGTATTTTGTTCTTGCAGTGTCTTAATAAAGGCTACTTCTATACGTCTAAAAAACTAAAGCAGTATTAAAAGTCTTTTTTTTTAAAAAAAAATCTTATCAATCAAACTTATCAAACATTTCTAGCAATATTTGTGATATTGTTTTGTTTCATTGGCTAAAATAGTAAAGTAATAATTCATTTCATTAAATACCAGGAATGAAAATAGGTATGAATAAATAATAACAAAAAAAATAATAAAAAAACAAATATAACCATAACTAATTTTAATAACTTCCACACCATTCGTTGGTATGGTGTGGAAGTTATGAGAGGAAGGCGTAAACACCAAATACCTACAAAACATGTTGCGGTTACGTTTATCGATACCAAGGGCGAGTTCTACAATATAAATTGGTTTATTCTATTTAAAATTCTTAGAAATCTTCATTTTCTAATCTATTTCCAAAAGTTTATTTATTCTTACTTAAAAAATTGACACATTATTTTTTCTAGTAATTTTATGATAAAGCCTCTAATTGCTCAAGGACGTTCACAGGATTCGGTACTTCGGTGCTTTCCCCTTCTCTATGGAATATATATTTTAATTCTATTATGGAAATTAATTGCGAAAACTTTTTAATTCAAGCCTTTGCAGATGATCTGGCGGTTATTTCCACCGGAAATTCGAGAACTGATCTAGAGCATAATTCAAATATTTTAATTGGTCTTATTGATGAACATCCGACTCGGCTAAGGGTGGAGATTTCGATTGAAAAATCCGCTTCTGTTGAGTTCAGATGCCCATCAGTCCATAACAAGGGAGTTCGTGGTGGCAACGTCTTTAGTCGAAATCCAATATTAAACTGAACAATTCTAGCATTAAATTTTATAAATTTTATTGATATTTTGGTATTCTGATTGGCTGCCGGCTCTCCTGGAACATGTACATTTACTACCTTAAAGAAAAATTTATAATCTCCCATTAAATGCTAATTGGACTTCCTACGGTGATTTCATTTTTAAAAATTATATAAATTATGGTATTTATCTGTTATAGAATCCATAATAGTCTATGGAGCTGGAGTCTGGAGTGGTGACCTAAACTCCTCTCAAATTACCAAGTTAAATTCCATTCAGGCGTTTTAAAAATTTCCCAGACGTCTCCAACTGCTGCTTTGCTGATAATTGCCGGGGTTCGCTCTATTCATCTTACCATAAAATCTCGTTTCTTAAACATCAAAATTGAAAGCAGAATGATTCAAACTTTCTCACCTGATTAATAATATTCCATTCTTAAATATTTCACTGGAAAGTGGTTTTCTGAGCCCTCCAAGTGGAAGATTTACACCAACTGATCAGGGATCGGTTCCGAATCTGGGTTTGGTACTGCGAGAAACTACGTTTCCTTTTTCCCTTTTTACCAAAAGTTTTTATTTCAACTGTTCTGTTGTTGAAGCGAAACCTACTTGGCTGAAGTCCGTGTGTGAAAGTCCTAATTTGCATTTCAAGCTTAAATTCTGTATTCTTAAGGCTTGTAAAATTACTCAACAAATTTCATAACTGTTTCAATATTTTATTATATTTCTAAAAGTTTCAATTTTCCTTATTGTGTGCTTATAATAGTATACTTTGTTTGTATGTATACTTTTTTGTCTAGTACTTCATTTCTGAATACTTCAATTTTCCTTTTTGTGTTTATTACTTGTACCAAAGCTGTCGGCAGCAGACTAACTGTGGGCGTGAGTCATAGAATCAGCATCCATTATAAGCAGGAAATCGTGACGTCATTGGAATACTGATTGATATGAGTTAAAAAAAAAAGAGAAAGTGTCTGGACTAATATGTCAGACTCTGTAAACATATTGTTGGATTTAATTTTTCTTTTGAATTTCAAAATAATGTATTATCTTTTGGTATTTGCTCCAAAATGTATTGTTATTTCATACCCTTTATTATTGTTAACATTTGTAAAATACAATCTCTTTTTACCAATAAATGCTAAGTACGGGAGTGATTGTCTCCCGGGGGACAGGTTTGTAGCTCTAAACCCTTTGGGGGAGCTCAGTCCTTGTGAATATTCCGTCAATAACCTTCGTGTTGCTTCTAGTGTGGCGTTAATAAAATCAATCAATGAATAATACATTAATAAATAAAATAATAATAAAAAATAAGTGAAATAATGAAAAAGAAATAAATTAAATTATAAAAATGAATAAAATAAAATAATGGAAAATAAATAAATAAGAATGATAAAAAGAATATTTCCCCTAAAGTATTTCCGAATAACTGTAAAGTGATTTATATCAAGAATCTGAAATACATGAAAATGCTCACATTTTTTTTTTAAAAAGAAGCAAGCAACTTTTCAAATGAAATATTATATTATTTTACTCTTACCAATTTTAGCTACAATAAAATAAAAAACGATAAATGTATGAACTTTTTTACGAAAAAGCATGAGAAATAATTACGTTTAATAATAAAAGACCACAAAAATTTTACAACGCAGTCTGTTTACAGCAATTTCAAGAAATTTAATCAGAATAACAATTCTTAAGTTTCAAAGAACTTTTTTTTTCATAAATTAATTAATTTAGCAAAGTTTCTGAGGAGTAAGAAGTTATCTTTTTTTACTGTTTTGAAAGATTATCGTTATTCTTTTTCAACAATGCAAAATGTAGAAGTACTTGCGTGTAGGAGAAAGAAAATGTGCAGAATGTGGTTGTATTAAATGACATGTACTGTTAAACACATACAACACAGTAAAATTGATTTTTTCAGTTAAAGAATTTTTTAGAAAAACATATTTATTTTGCAAAAACTACATTCCTGTTTTTGTATTTGAAAAATTATACAAAGCATTAAATAAAAGTATTTACAAAGCCTTCATTTCCGTTTTTGTAGCCAGATATTTGAGTCGCTGAGAAGCCAATGCGGGTAGGACCAGAAAACAAAATTGAGAAAATTAAAGTTTTTCAACGCATTAAATTTAAATTTTTTTTTTTATTAATCTGATCAGAAAAGTAAATAATTTTTTTTGTGGGTAAGCTCAGCAACAACACAAGATATACACATGATGTGTAAATAAAAACTTAAATATTTATTCGGACTATGGCAACATTTTAAAAACTTTAGTACATATATCTTTTGGGAGTCAAAAATGATAAGAAACTTATATAAAAATAATATAATAAAATTTTTTGTCATAAGTTTTATTTTTATTCATCATAACAAACATGTTATTTTCTGAGTTACCTGAATCTGAGTTTTGATCTCCATGTGTTGTTCTTAATATCTTGTAAAAGTCGTGTTTTATTCGGGATATATATTTTACTAAATTCATAATGTTCTTTTTTGTTTTAGCATTGTTTTACAATTAGGATACAATAATGATTGATTTATATTTTTTAAGATTACTGTCCAACCGTTTTTTCTCAATTACATGAAAGGTATCAATTTATTGTCAAAATAATTAATTTTTATCCTTACAATAAATCTATTTTTGTTAGTTTAAAAAGTAAAAGTTTTCATTGTTATTAAAGAAAAATTATTTAATATTTATGATAGTTTTACAAAAATTTTAATGTAATATTTTATGTCTTAACCAAAGTTTAGATATTTCAAATTAAAAGAAAACTTGTACGTAAAATTCACTAAAAATTGGCGTTCTTTTTAAGTCTGCATCTCGAAAACTTCTAAATAGCAGAAAGCACAGTTATAGTTGTTATGAATTTATTGTTTTTCAGTGTTATCAACAAATATCGAAAGAAGAAAAAGATTTAGTTTTTTTTTAAAGTTCCTGTGTAAAAATATGTTGATAAAATGTGTATTTATTCACAATACCTTCTGAAATTGTTATACAACATATTCAGAACTATATAAAAAAAAAAAGGTTGTCTGACCTAAAAAAACGAAGCAACGAGTAAATCTTTTAAATACAAGGCAATGAGTATATTAAGAAGAATATTATTTATTCCATTAAAATATTAACAAAATTCAGGAAATATTTTTATTAAAAAAAGACTTAACAGCATTGGCTTCTGAAGGACTCATTTAAAATCATGGGTTAAAAGACCAGTTTTAGCTATCTGCTAAGGCGAATCCCCGTCTCATCCGGAAATTCGTCCATGAATGCCAAGCACTTAAAATTGCCGCACAACAATTATAAGACAGTACAGTTATTATCAAAGCCATATTAAATATAATTCCATTTTTAAACAATTAATTGTCTGTAAACAAAAAGTAAATAAACAAGGATAACATTAGAATTTTCCATCCTTAATAAATATTAAGCATACAAAAGCAATCCAGAAGCTCCTCAAAATGTATTTTGGCGGCACAAAAATTAATATCATAAAACTGAATATTTAAATCTTTAGTTGGTTGATTGTTCATTAATGTCACTCTTAGAAGCAATACGAGGGGATTGGTGACGGAAATAGAAGTTTTGAATATTGGTCAATATTTTGAATATGTGTGCATTTTTTTTTTATAAAAAAAACTATCAAAACTTGCCGTTTGTGATATTCATAAAAATATTCAAAATTATCAAAATCACTGTATGGTTCTTTTCTTATACTATCAGAACACAATTTTAAAATATTATGTCATCAACAAAACTTTAAGCCTCAAGGAAGATTCTGAGTACAAGAAAAGAGAGAGAGAGAGTCATTGGAAAGGAATATTAAGGAAGTAAATCTCTTACAAAAAGAAGACAATAAATGGCTAAACAGTAGCCCGATTTTAACATATTTTTGTTGCCAATGATAGATAACTGCTTACAATATTTTATTCAATCAGATTATCTCCTCCCCCTCTTAAATATCGCTTTTCTATGTCTCATGTATCCTTACATTTTCTTCTCACAGTCATGACCTTTGAATTTACTTTGATGTCTAAAAAAAAATAAAATTTTCTATCGGATATGAATGAAATACCTTTTTGCTGTAAAAATGGAAAAGTAATTTTCTCGTAATATATGTTTCGAGAAGCAGCAAAACACGCACTCTATATCTTTGGCCTTCCTGCTTCGACACACATAAGAAATACGCTTATTTTATGATAAGTTATCCGACTACACTAGGAACCTTGTTTTTGAAAAAACGTATAAATGAATTTTTTTTAATATTAGTATCATCTGAATTAGAATGTACACAAAAAAGCTTTTCAAAAGTTATTTTTTATAATGAAACAATTTTTAAATGCAATTTTTAGCATAAAATAAGAAAAAAATAGTACATTTTCAAAATTGTCTTCTTTCATGAAAAATCTTTCTATAGCATTTTTATTCAGCATATGTATTGAAATGACACCTGTACAGAGCATGAACTAGTACTTTTTAATAATTCATATTATTTGCAGAGTTATTATGTGTCGAAATAACACCACGCGTTTTTTTTTTTTTTTAATTTTTTTTTTAAAAAATTCCTCCACTTTTATGCATTAAAATACGAATGAATCCATTTATATACTATACATTACAAAAATCCTAGTTCAGGACCTTAAAAATAATATGAAAACATTTCTTCCAAATTCTGTCAATATATAGAAAAAACGTTTGAGTTATTATCTTTCAAAAATAGTAAACATACTGAAAATTATGTTCTTCAGAAAATGGATTTAAAGTTAAAACTTGTTCAGAAAACAAAGGAAACATCTGATATTAAAATATTTATAACTTGATTTCTATGTACCGTAGCTACAAATGGAAGGTAGCTTTAGAAAGTGAAGATTTCAAATATTTTAACGAATAAATAAAAAAAAAATTCAGTATTTTCTCCGAAATTCGAGTTTTTAACGTAGTCGGTTACATTAAAAACAAAAAAGACTATTTTGCTTCTTTTCGAAAACTTCTTACAAATGATCATTTCCCTCTATTTCTTCTTCTGGAAAATCAATGTTAATTTGAAAATCTATATGTTGATATTTTACTCATTCTATTTTACGAATTCTCATGGATCAACATAAATATAATAAATCTTAAAAGTTGTGTCTACATATGGAGAACTTCAGTATACGAATTTCTTACTGAAATTTAGTAAGAAATAATTTATAAACTAATGTAAGAAAAATCTACAGGAAAAAAAAATCATTTGGGTGTTTTCTATTATGTTAAAATTTTAAAGCATTTAAAAAGAAAATAAATGAAATTTTTTAAAAAAATTGTGAGCATATAGGAAGTAAAACTGCTTTAGCATGAATCGAGTTTAGTGTAATAAGTATCTGAAAACCAATGAATATTTTTACAAAACCTAAAAAAAAGTTTGTCATTGATAACATGGCCATTGATTTTTTTCTACAAAGTATATTAATACATTGAGCTATTAAATGAATGAATGATTCCATGACAGCCTCAAGATATTTTATGAATTGAAAATTAAAGCAGCGTCTAGAAAGGAGATATTAGCTCTCAGAAAAAATTCGGAGTTAAAAAAAAATTCGTAGTCCATAAATTAATGTTGACAAAAAGATGCGAATTCTGATAAACAAAACGAAAATTTATTAAAATATGTATATGTATACAGTTTTATACAATACCCTACTCTTATGTTATGAGATATTGAGTTCAATTGCTGTAAGGAAAACCCTTGTGTGGGTTTTGGAGGAAAAAAGAAAAGAAGGGGAAAAAAAAATCTCTTTTCTACACATAAAAATATGAAAGATTTCAGTCAAAAGAAGAAGGAATAAAATATGTTTTACTCATTTTTATCTCGGAATTCAAATGATGATAAAACAACTGAATATATACTGATTCAATTTAAAATTTTGATTTGTAACCTTTTGAAACAATTAGAAATTTTCCTTACTTTTGAAACAAAAGTAATTGATAGGATTTTATCAGGACAACTAAAATTGAGCAAATATCTATAAATTGAAGTGAGGGGGAATTCCTTCCTCATAGTTCTGAAATTTATTTATGTTTAGAGAACAGAGCAAAATATTTCCATTCTGACGTAAGAAATAAGGAAGATCTTTCTATGTTTCAAATGGGATTTCTATAAGTTCACAGTAAGTAAAATATTGAATGGTTTTAAAAAAACATTTTTGCAAAAAATAGAATGTTTTTTTTTAATTTAATATGTGTAAAACCAATTCATTTTTCAAAGTAAACAATTTAATAAGTACCACATAACCAACTGATACCAAGTTTATCGGAAAACACTACAAAGTATCATTTATTCACTGTAAAAAATTGTTTTAAAAACTTTTGAAGAACACAGTCGAATAATTTCAAAGATAAGCTACGTTAAGACCAGACAGAAGAATAAGTATTATTAAACATAAAATATAAGCGCATAAAAAAGTTGAACGCAACCCTTCAAGAGATAAATATAATGTTCATTTTATGGAAGAAAAAAGAAGAAAAATGCTAATAATAAAGCTAAAAAACGATGAAGGGTTTTGAAAAAATGAATTAAATGACATTACAAGAAATTTAATGTGTATTGAAAATTGAAAAAAACTCAAGTGTCCTAACAATTTATCAAAATTCTTAAGTATGTGGTAAAATTTCTACTAAGCGATTTAAGTTAATGCGCGTACAAAAAAAAGAAAAAAAATCCCAATACTGAGATAAGGGATAGAAAATTTTCATATTAATATACTGCTAGTGATACAGAGCAGCAAATGCAATATCCCTTGTAAACAGTGCATATTGACCTTCACTGAAAGTCGAAAAGAAGTTGTTAGTGTCTCGCAAATGTTTAATAGGGGCCTTATAAATGTTTTTTTTAAGCAAAACTATTAAAAGAGTTGTCAACAGAGATGAAATACCACTATTTTGCTCAAAGTAAAAATAATGGCATTTCAAAATAAAGAAATCTAAGCCACTAAAGAACGGATAAATTTACAAAAAGAAATTCAGACATTAAACATTAAATTTTTTAGGAAAAAAAAATTAACTGTACTTGACGTAAGCAGAAGACAGAAACAAGAAATTAAACTTGATGCTTTAAAATGACAGATGCTTTCTTCCAAATTGAATCAATAAATTGAGCTTCAATACAGAAAAAAAATCCTCTTTATTTCAAAAAGAAATAAAATCGTCTGGAGGAAATTATTAGAAAGCTTTATGTATTCATATATATATTTGTATAACAAGGAATATATTTCCTTTAAGCGTTATGAAATCATCATCAAATTATATTTTCAAATAATTTGAAAAAAAAAAGGAACATTCAATGCACAAAAATAATAATACAATACAACATTAAAATGAAAATTTAGAAAATAATCCCTTTTAAGAAATATTTAGCACTAAATATTTGTTTCACAGAACATGTATGTCAAATTATAGGAAATAGTACTGAAGATTATATATGCCCACGCGCGTGCGTGGGAGAGAGAATATACTAACAATAGTTATGGAAGTGAATATACTAACAATAGTTTCACTGAATAAATTTAAATCTTAATATGAGCAGTTTATTGTGCGCAAAAATTTGCAGAATCTCTGGAGTTGTTACAAAAACAGCATAATATATTATTATTAAAGTACTTGTGTCATAAAATGTGAAAGGATTGAAAAACTTAAAAGAAAATTAATACATGAAATATACCAATTTAGTCAAAAATGTATTGTGGACTTGACAAAATCAATGAAATAGTTCGTTAAGGAAAATGCTTTTTAAAATTCATCATAAATATCCGCATCAAATAAAAAGTTAGTTAAAATTTCTTAAAAAGTGTAGCTCAAATTCAACTTTCTATTATTAGAGGACGCGAACATTAATACTTGAAAAGATACCTAACATAAACACTGCAGTTAACAAGAATTCCTTTTTTATAGATTCTACTTTCATATCAGGAAAAATATGATACACTCAGTATTTGGGTGAAAAATAATAAGCTACTAATCGTTTCCTTGTTATATATATACATAAGGAGGCAACACGAAATATTTCTTTCATACATTGGTAAACGATTTCTTTCTTCAGTTGTGAATTTCTATGGAGCATTACAGAAAAAGAGGGTTTCAGTGCATACTTACTATAGTAATACATGAAGACTTCCTTTTCATAAGAACTATTGCAGATAAAGTGTAGTATTGAATGAAAAGGAAAATAATATATATATATATATATGCCATAACTCCACGAGAAATCATCTGAGAGACATAGAAATCAGAAATGAGAGACAGCGTTTTATACTTAAACGATGACGAAAGCATAGTTGCGCAAAAATGAATACAGTGTATATAATATGGAATAAAACTAAAAAAAAGGCTTTATTGATCTCATAGTATCGTTACATATGATTCTTTGTCCAAGAGGAAGAACAAAAAGCAGATGTTCCTTAGTAAGGGATATGCTCTCCCATAATTCAATTGGTTGCTTCGCATCGTCTCTCCATACTCAAAACGTACAAAAAGACTATGAGGTGTTTGTGAAAGAGCTTTATTCTTATTTTGTAAATTGAAAAAGAAAGATTTGTGAAATTAATCTAGTGTACAATTAATGAAATATCTGTCAATGCGAAATAAAAATTCTACATTTTATTATTGATAAAAACAACAATAGACAAATCTGGTAAGAATCGGAAACTTTTCTGGTTTCAAATTCAAAGTAAATGATTCTAATTTTTAATCTTAAGTAAAAACTATTGATGATACATTTTTTAAATGAGCTTATTACTATGTGTAACATTGTGAATATTCCTCTCCATGGCACCAGAACTGAAAAAAGCGTGCTAATATTAGTTTTGTTTGATGACGTTATCCGTAAGCCGTAAGAAGGGAAACAGACATGACTTTTTCCATTTTACATGTATCACATCAATCATCTAGGCCCCTTAGAACGTACTTGTAAAAACTCAAACTATATTTTGGTGGTTATTGATGTAGTTACAAAATTCACCTGGTTATATCCCACGTACACGATATCATCATCTGAAGTTTTATCTATATATGAAATGCACAAAACTACATTTAGATTTCTACTAAGACTACTTTTCTACTGTTGCACTTCTTTTCTGTCAAAAGAATTCGAAGAATAGTGTTTTTATTATTCCAATTTTTTGAAATTCACTTGAAAATCCTTTGCATTAGTATCATCCTGTTAACAAGCTACGAATAAATATTAATTCCTTTTGTCAAAGAACCATAGATACTACTCCTTTCGAATTATTATTCGATACTAAAATGGATTTAAACAATACCGATAAATGGAAAGAAATTGTTGAAGCCTAACCCCAACTTCATTTTGAGAAACATCGTAATGATTTACGAAACGATGCTAAGATACAAATATTCCAAGTTCAAGAGCAGAATAAGAAAACATACGACTTACAAAGACGAGAATCTTATTGCTACAAATTAGTTGTTTCAGTTGCTATAAAGCGTACTTATTTCAGGCCAAACCTTAAACATAAACAAAATACTGAACAAAATTATTAAAATTTAAGAAGTAATGATACCTATGAAGTGTTAAGAAAAGGAGATGACGAAGAATTTTATACGATACAACTACTCATGTGATAAAAATTTATAAAATAATGGTGCACAGCATTAAATACTTCACCATCTCATTTATTACACAATGTCTACCGATTATGACTTTCTTCAATCTATTTGTCTTCTTTGCTTAGTTATGATAACTATTCCATGAATATGACTGTTTAAATAGGAGTTTTTGTGGGCGATTGCGAAAAGAAGAGAAAAGAAGTGTCCAAGAATAAAGCGAGACAAAAGATGATGGTACTCAAAAGACGATGGAAGATACTGAATTGTGTGCCGTTAATTTTTCTCTTGTTAGCAAAGTTTTTTTAGGTTGAGACGTATACATTATGAACAGTGGATATCTAAATTTTGTATATCATATTATTCAAAATAAGACGGTAATGTCACCTTATTCTAGGAAGGCCAAAAATGTAGGATTTGCATGCGGCTGATATTGCAATAGTGTACAGGACGTTAGTGCTGCGTTGTATAAGTGTATAATCTTGGGAGATAGAGAAACGAGCTAGCCAGAATAGAAGGATGACATGGATTGTAGACAATAATTGAACTTGTTCGATGTTTGTAGATGTTTGTCCTAATGGTCTAATTAAATATTTGTTAATGTCTAAATGATATTGTTTTTTTATCCTTCGTAGACATTAACACATCTGAGTGTTCCACACACGCATACTTTTATATCTATAAACAAAAATAATCGAAAAAGGTCAATTATTGTCTACAATCCATG